>PVJI01007012.1:0-81563 GCA_004026765.1 Micronycteris hirsuta | reverse complement strand
GGAGAGAGGGGGGAAAGGGGCAGAGAATAAGTAGCATAAATGGTAGGTAGAAAACAGACGGGGGGCGGGGGTTAAGAATAGTATAGGAAATGTAGAAGCCAAAGAACTTATGTGTACGACCTATGGACAAAAACTAAAGGGCGGGGAATGGAGGGGGGGTTTGGGGGTGGAGGGGAAGAAAGGGGGGAAATGGGACAACTGTAATAGCATAATCAATAAAATATATTAAAAAAAGAGCTAAGAGAGGTAAAGTGACATGTTATATGTAAAAATCCAAAGATAAACAATAAACCTAGAATTTGCTCTTGAAGTATCCCGACTGTTGGAGCACCAACAAAAGTTAAGAACATTCTGAGACTAATCAAACACCTGCAGATCGCTGGCTCATACCACTGGTAACCAGAACAGATCCGAGGTACCAAGGAACACAACTTGGGTTGGAATGGGCTCCGGAAGTCCACTCCTCTGGTAAAGACCAGTGGACTTAACCAGTGGACTCTGGTTAAGGCTGGTTCTCAGATCAGAAAGGAAAAGTAGATATACATTCTGGGGGTAAAGTGTGAAATTACAACTGTATATTCTAGTAGGTGAAACTAAGAATACTTCTAACATAATCCAGCAGAGTTAATAATGCTGATACTGTCAACTAAAAAAAATGTTCAGCATCTGCCTTTGCTTATATGCAGCTAGATGTCAAATACTTCCAAACCATATGTGGATTTAACATGGATTTGATAATACTATATAGCTGCTTTTTGATTTCTTGGTTGACTTTATATTTTGCATGTGGAAAGAGAACATGAAAGATGAAAAGAAAAGAATTATTGCCAGAAAAATGTTTTAGTCCATCTCTCTTTTCAAAAATTGGATTTATGAGTTCTATCTTATTTTGTTAAGTTTATAATTTCCTGATGTTTTTACTTAATTTTGCTCAAAGCATATAGATATATATATATATATATCTGTAGGTCTACAAATCATTCTCATAACCTCATCTGTAAGTGACTTAATACATGATAGGAATGTAAGATTATTTATAAAATGTCCAATCAATGTCGGAATTATTAGATCCTTAAACAGTAGAAAAAAGAATCCTGAGATCCAGTGGGGACAGGGTCACCTATACTCAGTAGTCCTTCTTGATTCCTGTAACACATCCAAAGGCAGCACGGAGAATACGAAACAAAAATTCAAACTTATATTTGGCAGAACCAGGAGGTCAGACTCCAAAATATTTGTACATGCTGCCAAAAGCAACTGAGTTTGTACAGAAACCCCATGGGAGGAGGTAGAGTGAAGCCCAGAAAAGGGAGCCCAGTTGTAAATATCAGAAATTTTGAAGCTCAGAGGCATTCTGAGAGGCGGAAGCTCTATCTATTGTCTGAACCAGAGGGTGCAAGCATGAAAATGAGCTGAATATCAGAAGAACACCCCCTGAATCTGGTACACTCAGAAAAAGAGGAACCAGAGATAACTAAAAACCACACAGATAAGCTTCTATAGGGAAACTCGTAGACAGTATCTAAAGATATGAAAAACTACCATAATGTTAAGAAGCTATAAGTACAAAAGTAATAGAACAAAACTGCAAATGTTTCTTAATATCAATATAGCATACAGAAAGCAAAAAGAAGAAAACGAAACCAGGACTTATGCTACACTGCCTTCTCTGCACCAGCCTGGTTCACAGATGATCCTGCACAGTATGAAGGCGCCACCCAAAAGTGGACAGCTGCAGCACTACCGCCCCATATTTGGGACATCTGTGCAGGATAGTAGAGAAGGAAAATCTCCCCAGTGGGAAGAACTTTGGGCAGTGCACCTAATTGTTCACTTTGCTTAGGAGAAATGACCAGACATGGGCTTATATACCAATACATGGGCTTTGGACAATGGTTTGGCTGGATGCTCAGGAATCTGAAACTAAGAAAATGTTTGGAAAATTGTTCACAAGGAAGTTTTGGGAGGAAGTATGTGGACAGACCTCTCTGAACGGGCAAAACACACACACACACACACACACACACACACACACACACACACACACAGAAACCATGAAGACAGTCATGTCCCATGCACATCAAAGGGTGACCTAAAGTAGGGGAGGGTTATAATAATGAAGGGATAGGATGACTCATTCAATGGACACCAGTCAGCCTCTCTCCACAACCACCCCTGTCATTGCCCAATGGGCCCATGAACACAATGGCTATCATGGCAAGGATGGAGATTATACACGGGCTCAGCATCATGGACTCACCAAGGCTGACCTGGCCATGGCTTCTGACAAGTGCCCAATCTGCTAGCAGCAGAGATTAACACTGAGTACCCAGCATGACACCATTCCCTGGGGTTATTAGCCAGCTACTGAGTGGCTGGTTGATTATATTGTATTGCTTCCATTATGGAAGTGACAATGTTTTGTTCTTACTGGAATAGACATTTACTACAGATATGGATTTGTCCCTCCTGCATTAAATCACTTCTGATAAAACTAAAATCCATGGATTTTCTGAATGCCTTATCCACCAGCATGGCATTGCACACAGCAGTGTTGTGATCAAGGGACTCAGTTCACCGCAAAATAATTGTGGCAGTAGGCCCATTCTCATGGAATGCACTGGCCTTACCATGTTTTCCACCATCCTGAGGCAGCTGGCTTGACAGGATGGTGAAATGGCCTTTTGAAGATAGAGCACTAACTAGGTGGCAATACATTGCAGGGCTGGGAAGGTTCTCCAGAAGGTTGTATGTGCTCTGAATCAGCATCTGATATATGGTGCAGTTTCTCCCACATCTAGGATTCAAGGGTCCAGAACTCAAGGGATGGAAATGGAAATGTCACCCCTCATATTAACCCTAGTGGCTGCCTAGTAAAAATCTTCCTATGCCAAGATCTTAATGCTCTGCTGACCAAGAGGTTGTAGTTTCAAAGGGAGGAATGCTTTCACCAGGAGACACAGCAAAAATTCCATTGAACTGGAAGTTAAGACTGCCATCCAGTCACTGTGGACTCCTCATGCCTTTGAAACAACAGGCAAAAAAGGCAGTTACTGTGCTGGCTGGAGTGGCTGATCCTTCCTTCCAAGAGGACATTGGAGGTAAGGAAGAGTGGGTGTGAAATACAGAGATCCCTTGGCACATCTCTTAGTATTACCGTGCCTTGTGACTAAGGTCAATGGAAATGTATAAGAACTCAATCCAGGAAGGGTTACTAACAGCCTAAGCCCTTCAGGAAGAAAGGTTTAGGTAACCACCAGATAAAGAACCATGACCATCTGAAATGCTTGCTGAAGGCAAAAAGAAAAAGAAGAGGTAGCCAGACAGGTTAGGTTACAAATACCAGCTATGGCCATGTGACCAGTTACAGAAATAAGGACTGTAATTGTCAAGAATATTTCCTCCTTATTTTGTTATATGTTTGTGTGTGTATAGCAAATATCTTTGTTTTCTTCCCTTTCTTATTCCTTTATCATATAACATAAAACGTACTTAAGTTACAGGACATCAAGAAGAGAGTAACCACCACTAAAGGACTTTACTCCTCTTCTGGGAAAGGGGTTAGTGCACCATGGGTTGTATGTTAGGCAGAATTATGACCTTGTCATTACCCTTATTTGGAGATTAAATATGAATTGAGATTCATACTGATGCCAAATCGACAAGGGGTGGACTTCTGCTGGTTAATTTTATGTGTGAACTTGGCAGGGCCATGGGGTGCCCAGATACTCAGTTAGTCAGTATTCTGTGTCTGTCTGTAAGGGTTTTGAGGATGAGATTAACATTTCAATTGGTTGATTTAGTAAAGATGGCCCTACTCAGTTTAATTGGGCTTCATCTAATCTGTTAAAAGGCAGAATAGAACGAAAAAGATAAATAATAGAGAATTTGCTCTCTGCTTGTCCTCAAACTAGGACACTGGTATTCTCATGCCATTGAACTCAGCCTCAGAGTGGAAACTGCACTTTCAACTCTCATCTTTAAGCCTCTGGGCTCAGACTGGAACTTAAACTGTCAGCTCTCTCAGGTTTTGGGAGTTGGACTGGAAAGACACTATTGGCTCTCCTGGGTCTCTAGCTTGCTAACTACAAGTCCTGGTACTTCTCAGCCTCCAGAATCGCATGAGCCAATTCCTCATGTAAGTATATATCAATATTATATGTGTACATACATACACATACACATTGGTTCTATTTCTCTGGAGAATCTTAACTGATTCAGATTTGTGAAGAACTGAGAATATTCAATAAAGCTATAATTACAAAAGTGACAGTGAGAACAAAACAGCAAACCCTTCTTAGTATCAGTTAAATCACATGCAAAAATCAAAACAAAGGAAGCAAATAAGAGGCCTTACAATCAAATACCTGAAAACAATCTATAAATTCAGAAAGTATAAAATAATAAAACTAAGTTCAAACATAGCTGTCATACTGACAAATATAAGTAAGCTTCAGATTAGATTTTCAAACCCACTATAGACTGTCTTCAAGAACCATGACCATCTGAAATGCAGGCAAAAACAGGAAACTTTATAATACCAAGGATAATTCACAAAAAGATATAACATTTATGACCATTTATGTACTGCTAGAAGATATACAAGGAGAATTAAAAAGCTCCTAATAACAGGAAACTTTAATTAACCTAGCTGGCCATTACAGATCAAGAGGAAAAAATTAAGTAAGGATATGCTATAGATGACCTAGATAACACAATTAATTAAACTGATATGATTATAAATATCACACTCTATATCCTGAAAAATAAAGAAGGTAATCTCTGAAACATTCACAAAAACTCAAGATACAAAGAAAATCCAAAAAATTCTAAGAAAGTTAAAAGATCCAAAGAAAATCTCAATAGATTACAAAAAGTAGAAATGGTATAGACAACATTCTTTGATGACTATGCAATACTACAATTTGACAATAATTTGACAAATTGTCAATTTGACAAAACAGAATGACAATATCTCTTGGAATTTAGAAAATCTCACTTAAAAAAACTCGAATAAAAGAGGAAAATCTAAACATCTAAAAAACAATAAGAAAGTTACACATTGCTAGAGGCATGCTGAGAGTGGAATTCATAGCCTAAACACTTTGATTATAAACAGGAAAGACTGAAAAAAAAGTCAATTGGGCATTAACTTAAAAAGTTAGAAAAGAAACAAAACAAAATGAAGGAAACCTAAAGGAAGGCATCAGTAAAGATCAAATAAAAACTTAAGAAGTTGGAAAACAAAAACTAAACACTGGTTCTTTAAAAGACGTCAATTAAGCAGATAAACTGTTAGCTAACTTAGCAAAAAAAAAACTTAAAATGTGCTAATAAAGTAACTAATAAAGGAGAAATAACCATTAAAATTTGTAAAAAGACAAAATCTAATAAACTGATCTATTTTCTCAAGAACAAAAGTACCAAAACTGACCCTAGAAAAGACATAAAATGTAGACAGCACAATTGCTATTAAAGAAACAGGGAAAATTCATCAAAGAGCTACTGCTGACTTGTGCCCATTTTTCCCAGCCAAAATACCAAGTAGAAAAGAGTTCTCAGGGAAATTCTATAAGACCTTCAAAAATAAGTATTTCCAATGTTATTTAAACTATTTTGGAGTGCAGGAAAAGAATTTCAGACCCGTTTAGAAGCCTGTAGGACACCAAGGGTACAGTCTGATAAAGCACATAGAAGAAAAAACTACCTCCAATCTCTTATAGGAATATGAACGAAAACTCCCAAGTCAGTCCAGCAGAATGTTAAAAAAAAATGCATTATTTCCAAGTAGGATTTACTACAAGTCTGCAAAGGAGGTTCAATGTTAGAAAATCTATTGGTCTTTTCATATAAACTATTAATTAGTGAGCACAAGAAGGAAAATCATAGAATCATCTTTATATATTCTAAAACAGCATTTGACTAAATTCAAGATCCATTCTTTTTTTAAAAAATTATTTTACTGTTGTTCAATTACAGTTGTCCACATTCACCCCTTAACATTTTCCAATCTCAACCCAGCCATCCCCGCCTCCCTCCCCTGCTTCCACCTGCTCTTGGTTTTGTCCACGTGTCCTTTATAGTTGTTCCTGAAAAATCCTTCACCCTTTTCCCCCATTATCCCCTCCACCTCCCCTCTGGTTACTGTCAGACTGTTCTTAATTTCAATGTCTCTGGTTATATTTTGCTTGCTTGTTTGTTTTGTTGTTTAGGTTTCACTTAAAGGTGAGATCATATGGTATTTGTCCCTTGCCACCTGACTTATTTCACTTAGCATAATGCTCTCCAGTTTCATCCATACTGTTGTAAAGGGTAGGAGCTCCTTCTTTCTTTCTGCTGTGTAGTCTTCCATCGTGTAAATGTACCACAGTTTTTTGATCCACTCATTTGCTGATGGGCACTTAGGTTGCTTCCAGCATTTGGCTATTGTAAATTGTGCTGCTATGAACATTGGGGTGCATAGGTTCTTTTGGATTGGTGTTTCAGGGTTCTTAGGATAGAATCCCAGCAGCGGAATTGCTGGGTCAAAAGGCAGTTCCATTTTCAGTTTTCTGAGGAAATTCCATACTGTTTTCCATAGTGGCTGCACCAGTCTGCATTCCCACCAACAGTGCACTAGGGTCCCCTTTTCTCCACATCCTCTCCAACACTTGTTTGTTGATTTGTTTATGATGGCCATTCTCACTGGTATGAAGTGGTATCTCATTGTGGTTTTAATTTCCATCTCTTTGATGGCTAGTGATGTTGAGCAGTTTTTCATATGTCTATGGGCCCTCTGTATGTCCTCCTTGGAGAAGTGTCCGTTCAAGTCTTTTGCCCATTTTATAATTGGGTTGTCTGCCTTCCAGGAGTGGAGTTGTGTTATATATTTTAGAGATCAAACCCTTGTCCGAGGTATCATTGGCAAATATGCTTCCCCATATAGTTGGTTCTCTTTTCATTTTAATGCTGTTTTCTTTAGCCATGCAGAAACTTTTTAGTTTGATGAGGTCCCATTTGTTTATTCTTTCCTTTATGTCCCTTGCTCTAGGGGTCAAAATATTGCTGCATGGAATGTCTGAGATTTTCCTGCCTATGTTTTATGGTGTCACAACTGATATTTAAGGCTTTTATCCACCTTGAATTTATTTTTGTGTATGGTGTAGGTTGGTGATCGAGTTTCATTTTTTTGCATGTAGCTGTCCAGATCTCTCAACACCATTTATTGAAGAGGCTATTTGTACTCCATTTTATGCTGCTGCTCCCTTTGTCAAATATTAATTGACCATAGAGACTTGGGTTTATTTCTGGCTCTTTATTCTGTTCCATTCATCTATGTGTCTGTTCTTATGCCAGTGCCAGGCTGTTTTGATTACAGAGGCCTTGTAATACAGTTTGATATCAGGTATTGTGATCCCTCCTATTCTGCTCTTCTTTCTCAAAATTGCTGCAGCTATTTGGGGTCATTTATGGTTCTACATAAATTTTTGAAATGTTTGTTCTATATCTGTGAAATATGTCATTGGTACTTTAATAGGCATTGGGTTGAATCTATAAATTGCTTTGGGTAGTATGGACATTTTGATGACGTTAATTCTTCTAATCCATGAGCATGGTACATGCTTTCATTTGTTTGCATTTTCCTTAATTTCTTTCTTCAGAGTTGTGTAATTGTCTGAGTACAGGTCTTTTACATCCTTGGTTAAGTTTACTCCTAGGTACTTGATGAAATTCTTAAAAAAAAAGTACTCATTAATGAATCCTTCTTTGAATATTAAAATATTTTTATCTCAGCCATGGCCAGGATGCTCAGTTGGTTGAAACATTGTCCTGTACACCAAAAAGTTGCAGGTTCAATCCCTGGTCAGGGCATATACTTAGGTTGTGGATTTGTTCCCTGGTTGGGGTGTGTACCAGAGGCAACTGATCGATGTTTCTCTTTCAGATGACGTTTCTCTCTCTTTCTCTCTCTCCCCACTCTCTCTCTTCCCTCACCCCTCAAAATCAATAAACATATCTTTGGGTGAGGATTAAATATATATATTTCAGCTGCAAATCGGCGTTATGTTTAAGGGGCAACACAAGAGCACCCGCACTTAGGAATAAGACAAGAACATCCCGTCAACACTATTATTTAACACTGCACCAAATTACTAGCAATTCAATTACACAAGAGAAAAAAATTGAAGATGTGAAAATTTTTAAAAGAGATAAAACTATCACTATATGTAGATCATATAATAACATACCTAGAAAACCCAAAGAAGTCAACTAAAACACTACTACAAACAAATACTCAGTAGATTAGAAGGTGAAATTTTTCATATAAACAATCAATATTAAATAAAAATATAATAAAAGAAAGTATCCCATTTCTAGGTAAAGGGTCTTAAAAAATGTTCAAGGATTAATAGTTTAAAGAAAAAATACTAAAACAATCTTTGAAAAACATAGTCTTGAACAAATGGAAAGCTATTGGGATAAGGAAAGCTTATCATAAAGATGTCAATTTTCCCTAAATTAATTTATAAACTTAATTGGATTTAAATGAAAATAAAATCTAGTTTTTTTCAGAACTAGACCAAGTGATTTTAAAATTTATGTGAAAATATAAACAAAAAGTCAGAAAGTCTCTGCAAAAGGAGAACACTAAAGAGAGGCTTTCCTTGTCAGATAAAGCCTCAGTAATTAATAAAGTATACCGCTGACATACGAATAGGCAAACACACCAGTGCAATAGAAAATATAGCCAGAAATAGACCAAAATACATATGGAGTTTTAGTATATAATAAATGTGGTATGTCAAATCTATGAGAAACAGAAGTACTATCAATGAAGCATCTGGGAACAACCAGAGCCATATGGAGGGAAAAGTGGTTTGATGGATACCTTATATCATAACCCAAAATAAATCCCAACTGAGTTAGGAATTTATCCTATAGACACAAGCACAGAAGAAAATAACATTTTAAAATTATTGAAACACTGAAACAACATATTGACCAGAAAGTAAATGCTCACCAGGAGGGCCTGTTTAAATACATTAATAATATATATCTATAAAATGAAACACAATGATTTTGTTTAAAAATATTTTATATCAATATATTTTATCAAAAGAACTCTAAAGTATATTAAGTGAAAAAAGCGAGGAACAATAAAATGTGCATAGTATACTATTATCTGTATTTAACAGGGGAACAAAAATAATAGCATATATTTGTATTAGCTTGTATATAAATAAAAATTCTTATCAAGGGTAAATAAGAAACCAAGAAAAGTGGCCACCCAGAGTGGGACTCCGGGGACCACTGGCTGCTGAGGTGAGGCATGAAGGGAGAATTTTGGCTGTATGCATGTTTATACTTTTTGATGTTTAAACCAGGTAAACGGATACCTACTCAAAAAGTTAATGCGTGCTTTTATTTTTTATTTTTATTTTTTTAGAGAGAAGGGGAGGGAGGAAAGGAGTGAGGGAGGAAGAGAGAGAAAAATATTGCTGAGAGAGAGAAACATCTGCTGCCTCCCACATGCACCCTGACCAGGGATCAGGCTCCCAACCCAGGCATGAGTGTGGGAGGGCGCTCCAACCAACTCAGCCACACTGGCCAGGGCACAACATAGTTTTAAATGGCAAAAGGCCTAATCTAATTATAACCAAAGGATGAAATAGGAAGGTCTGTAAACAGTTTTCTAACTAGCAGGGATACATTTATTTTACAAGTAAACTTGTACATAATTTTTTGTAGATAAATATCACTTTATCTTTGCATCGGAAGCCAAATTTCTGTGTAACATACATGCTTATATGCCCTAGGTACTTCCCTGGAGCACCTACAATTAAATAATCAACTCATAATAAATTGTTCAGTGCATGTCTTCCATTCTAGAACCTAAGCATCACCAGAGTAGCGGCTAGGACTACCTTATTTACTTCTGCGTCTCATAGTATTGACACACAGTATTGACACATAGCAATACTCACTCCATTAAACGAAGGAGTTAAGATGTTTTAAAATCTAGATGGAGTATTTCTATTTTATTCAGAGAGTCGAAACAACTATGGACATCACTGCTTCTTTGCTACCTTAGAGGGGCTGAGAACGATGCTTTCTGAAGTTCCCACTGCTGTGCTGCTTCTTGCCGGTATCCCTGCTTTGGGAGAAACAGTTAGAGCAAAGGCCTATTTGCAAAGGACCTCTGAAGTTTCAAAAGCTTGACAATGTGCTCTTGAAAAGGCTTTGGCACTTTCCCCATCTTCTTTTCCTAAGAGAACTCCCTGCATTCATCAAGTTTTGGCTAGACTAATGGCCACTCCAGTTGAGATCACAGTTTCCATCTTCCTTTGAATCTTGGTAAGGCTTTGAGTCTTCGTTCTAGTTACTAGGTTTTAGCAACAACTGCTTCAAGTCCTTCAAAAGAAAGTTGTTTCCCCTCCATGTTTTCTTTCTTGCTTCCCACAGCCTGGAATGTTGATACAGTGCCGTGCAAACATCTTAGAGACAGAGGGAAAAGCCAAATGGAGCAGATGGCAGAGTTTCCCCACCAGCCTGAGTCCCTACATGACTTTGCGGAGCCTAGCCAACTACCCATCTTGAACTATGATATGAGAGAGAAAGAAGCTCCTAAAATATTTAAGCTACTGTCCTTGGTGTCACTCTTTTTACAATGCCTAAGCTTATTTCCCAATAATGACAATAATTACTGGTGAGATTCTTAGTTGCAGGATCTGTTTTGCAGAGAAGAAAATCCACTCTTGCTAGTTTAAGAAGAAATGGATGAATTGTAACCCATTAGGTAGTGGGTTACCCTTGGAACTTTTTGGAAAGCCAAGGAAACAATCTAGGAATATATATTGTCAAAAGCAACCTAGCCAAGGAAAAAATCCAACTCAACACAGGCAGTACAGAGGAAACCCCATAGTTCAGCACTCTATACAGAGCACTCGCCAGGATCTTCCACTTCCTCAGGTTCTAGGCCTGAGTGTTGAACAGTGAGAAATAAGCCAGGAAGCTGCCCAAAGAGCTAGACAGAGTTCTCTCTCTCTGGGCCATGCCAGAGTGAGCTCTACATATTGATTTCTTAGCTCTCTTTCATTTCTGGCATTATGTCACCTGTAAAGAAGTTTTTGTTTCAGTCTGTTGAAGTGTTCCATGCTTTCATTTGCTCTCAGTGATATCACTAAATGGTCCATTTCTTCTTTAGGGCTTCCTAGAAAAGTGATCTTTCAAAATTTCTCATCATAGGTTTAACATAATAAAATGCTTTAAACAGTGAATGTAATTTTCAGTAACAGAAGAGTCATTCTGTCACAATTTTGAGCCTAATTTTCAGAACTGTCCCTGAAAGGACAAAATTTATAGTCAAAGAACTAGTTTAAGTTATAAAGTTGGCAAGTAGTCAGAATAGATCAACATTCAATTATTAACATTCTGAACCGTATGTGAGTTAACGAGGAACCAGATCTTGAAGTCATAAACATTAAGACTTGTTTTTTCCTTTCTATCAATTTAAACACTAAAAGCACTTTAGAAAATTAAAGAGACATGAATATTCATAAAGGAAAGAGATTGGAATGAACCTATTTTGCTTTAAGTGCTGAGATATTCTTTCACATTCTTTCTAATGTTTTACTTAGTTTGAATCCAATGTTTTCTTTAATTTTTATGACTTTCTTCAAAGGCACTTCATTGTGAGTCAGCAAGGTAGGCCACCTTCATAAATTTTCTAGTAACTGAAAATTACCTCTTCACTATTTAAAGCATTTTTTTCTCATTTTGTCAGAAATCTTTCTATAGTCTATTATATTCTCACCAGCCTTATTAAAAAAAGGATATTGTCTTCAGAGATCTCTGCAAATACTCATTGCTAGAAAATGTTTTGCAGAGTGAAATTCTAACAACTTTTTAAAGTTCTTTTCTCTGGGACTCCATCAAATATGTTGATCGCACCTCTTCTTTTCAAATGTGTTCTTTATAACTTATTAAGCTTAACTGAAGTTGTATATTCAGTGATATCAAGCAGGCTCTGAATGAGGATTTATAAGTTCATCTAGAAGTGGGGAATTTATCTGGAGTGCTATGACTTTGTCAAAGCTAATTCAGCATAATTTTAAAGAAATTTCTAAGTGAATAATCCTAGCAGGCACAACTTACATCCAACATGTGAAAAGTTTCTCTGGAGTGTGTGCATAGTGTTTAACCCCATAATTTAACAGACATTTAGACAAAAGAAATAACATACACTTCATGAAGGTAGGACTGTTCACTTCTCCAGGGCAGGTTTTGTGCTCTAAAACATTTGGTGAATGTGCCTATTCTCACCCAACTAACTCCTCCTGTTCTTGCCCCTGTGCCTGGAATGCCCTTTCCCATTTCAGCTGAATGTGTGAATGTGTTTTAATTCTTCAAGACTGGTTCTGGGTCAATTTGCCAAAATTCAACTGTAGAAAGCCAACTTTCCGCAAGGCCAATTTGCCAGATTTTCTTGTTCCTTTGAACTATTTATAAAGTTTACAATAATTCACATTGGATGGGGTTGTTTTAATAGCTTTGAGAATGTTTATGTAAACTTTTAGTTGACCAGTTTTCATTTTGTTTTCCTAACAGCATTTTAAGGAATGTTTAATTTGTCTCTACCCAGATTCCTGCTGGAGCTGGAAAGAGCGGGGACACACAAAGGGGCTTCTACTCTGGGCTGGACGTAGAGGAGGGTCAGCACACACTGCCTCCCCGGGAAAGAAAGGCAAGATGTGGTCATCAGAAAAAGGATCCATGCTTTGGACACATATTCACAAGTAATGTATTTTCAGATATAATGACTTTTTAATAAACATATTATTCTTATAAATAAAAAGCTGCTCCCATTTTTCTCCTTCGCCACCCAGTTTGCCCCGTTCACTCCCCGGGGCGGGCTGCCCTGCGCATTGACCCCGCTGCCCGTCTCTTCCCAAGTAGCCGTTCTGCCGTGCTCCTTCCAGGGCCCGCAGCACGGAGCCGGGCAGAGGCAAACCAACATCCCTTCAAATGCTATTATGGGGACAAAATGAAAAGTAGCCCATCAAAACTAGGTAGTGGAAAAAAAGGAAAATTCACGGATGTGGTTATTCGGTGAACTGGACGCCAGGAGCTCGCTCACACGACTCCTTTTCTTCAAGGCCTCCTCGGACTGTCCTTGGCAAACCCGTGGGTCCCATCACAACCTGCTCGCACCTCCGTTACCTCACTTAGACACGATGTGAAGATAGAAGCACTCTTCCTTGGTTATTTGATTTCATAAGGAGTTCGATTTCTAGACAGTTTATTCATTCAACAACTGCTTAATAAACAAAAATTTCTTCACTAAACAGACAATTACCAAGGGGTGGGTGTGGGGAGCAAAATGGGTAAAGGGGGTCAAAGGTACAAATTTCCAGTTACAAAATATATAAATAAGTCATGGGGATGTAATGTACAGTATGGTAACCATAGTTAACAATACTGTGCTGCATATTTTAAAGTTGCTGAGAGAGGAGAGCTTAAAAGTTATTATAAGAAAAAAATTTTAACTATGTATGGTAACAGAAGCTAACTAAACTGATTGAGGTGAGCTTTTCATCATTCACACAAATATCTAATCATTGCATTGTATACCTGAAATTTTAAAAGAAAAGAAAACACAGACATTTATTGTGAGCTGACTATGTGCTAGTGAGTAGCACGGATGCTGCAGACTAAGGTTAAAGAAGTCCAGAGATCAGAGTCTGAGGGAGACAGCCCAAGTCTTGGGTGTCTTTACATTCACCTGCCCCTCTGCGTTAGGCCTGGCAGAGAGTCTGTGTTCACCAGCGCTAAGCACATTAGAGGCATGTTGCCACTACAAGAAATAGAACTGTAAGTCCCAAGTAGAGTTACAAGTGTTACAACTAAAATTTAAAACAACAGCCAAACAGTTCAAGTCCAAGAGAATTTACGAGGTGACTCTGAAGGCTACATTTTCTAATTCATCAAATAACAACAAAAAAAAAAAGAACAAACAAAATTATTTAGTGAGATACACAGAATTCAGAATATCTTGACAAGGAAAAAAGATGGCATAGTTCTTGTATATAAAGTTTGGATCTAGAAACAAGATATCCACCATTTCACTTAGACTTAAATAAGAATAATTCAATAACTATGCTCAATGTCAGTAAGAATATGTTAAATTGTCTGTTACATGTAAATTCATTGAAAAAATGTATTAATTCAGCCATAATCAAGTTCAAAGTATAACCTATCAGTCTCTGAGCGACAAAAATTAAACGGCATTGAATCATTCCAAATTCATGATTTTATAGCTTCCACATATTACAAATTGGTACAGCCACTATGGAAAACAGTATGGAGGTTCCCCTCAAAATTAAAAATATAACTACTTATTACCCAAAAATTCCACTTCTGGACACATATCCAAAGAAATCCAAAACATAAATTCCAAAGATGCATGCATCCCTATGTTCACTGAGGCAGTATTTACAATAGCCAAGATATTGAAAGCAACCTAAGTGTCCATCAATAGATGATAAGATAAAGATGTGGTACATATGTACAATAGACTATTGCTTGGCCATAAAAAAAACAAACAATGAAATCTTACATTTTCAACAACATGAATGGACCTAGAGGGTAGTACACTAAGTGAAATAAGTCAGAAAGAGAAAGATAAATACCATATGATTTCACTTATATGTGGAATCTAAAGAAAAAAATAAACAAACAAAACAAATAGACTCATAGACACAGAGAATAAACTGATGGTTGCCAGATGGGAGGAGGGTTGAGATGGAAGGATGAAAAAGGTGAAGGGACTAAGAAGTACCAATTGGCAGTTACAAAACAGTCACAGGGATCTAAAGTACAGTATTGCGAATATACGCGGTACTCCTGTAATAACTATGCTTGGTGCCAGGTGGGTACTAGACTTACTGAGAGGATCACTTCATAAGTTATATAAGTGTTGTACACCTGAAACTAATATAAGAAAATGAATGTCAACTGTAATTGAATAAACTTTTAAAATGCAGAAACATATGACAGTTTAGGAAGTTCAATAAAATATAATTCAAATCCTCAAGATCTTTGAAGACTGTACCTAAATTAGCCTGGATAATTACAAACAAATTATATTTCCGATATTCCCCCAAAACAACCCCCTCTTAAAATAAGCTTATTTAAAAGCCTAGGTTTATGATTGCTAGTCAAAAAGAAAGTAGGTCTTTGGAATCTTCATCTTTGGACGTTCAGCTCAGGGTAGTAGGTGTTAAAAAGGTTTGAGCTTCAGCACATTTTCAAACAGCATGCATGGTCGGTTGAATCATGTCTCCCACTCCCAAAAGATATCCATACCCTAATCCCTGGGACCTATGAATGTTACCTTTTGTGGCCAAAACGCACTTTGCTGTTATAATTAAGAATTTTGAGATTAATTCAGGGAAAGATTACCCTGGATTATCTGAGTGGATAGCCTTTATTAGATTAGTAATTTGTGTCTTACCATAGTTACACTTTGTTAATGTAACTATTTGATTTAGAGTCACACTGGACTAGGATAAATCTGATAGTCAAGATGATATGAAAGAAAATATTACCTAGATAATACAAGTCAACATTCTCCATTCCACCTCTCCTGAATAAACCAGAGTTCCCTTATTCCCTACTTTGACTCCAGGGCTAGACTGTGACTCTTAGGCTATCACAACCAGTTACTCACACAATTTCCTCACTGATTCCCATTAAGTAACTCATATGCTCTGAGTCGGATGTAACTCAGGACCTATCAGAGTGTCACGGCCCTTGCTCGACATTTGATCTTGTCCGAAACTTCCAGAGACATGTGGCCCATGCCAAAAGATCCCTGATATTTAAATTCTGCTCTTCTGCAAAATTCTAACTCTAACCCACCTACCTAACCCCACATGCCAATTACCAACCAGGCAACCTAGGCAAGAAGGGTCACTACTGGCAATAGCCATGACACAATTATTGGATGAAGAAATCATGAGAGCGTATTTCATGTTTCAAGCCTGTAATCCAGAAGTATAAATAAAAGTTATGGGCTACTTGAACCCAGGGACATTTCTAAGTGTGGATGTTTTTCACAGGAACAGATATCAAAGACCATTTGGCCTGGACCAAATACACTCATGAACCTTTTCTGATAGGACCAAATGTCAACGATCGTTTGGTGTGAACCAAACATTTTCACACACATTTCGGACAGGAACAAATGTCCACTAACCATCAGGCCAGATTTTCACAATGCGGCCCCTGAACAGAATACATAAGAATAAAGACTCCAAAGACCACTTTTATCCTAATAAATAGACACCGACAATAGTATGGTGACAGAGGGCAAAGGGGGGATAAATGGTGTTGGAAGGAGACTTGACTTCGGGTGACACACAATATACAGATGTTGTCTTATAGAATTGTACACTGAAACCCATATAATGTCACACCAATAAATTCAATAAAAAATAAAATAAATAAATGAAATACATATATGTATAAGTAAATAAATAAATTTAAATAATTTTGGGTGTGAGCCTTCCACCCCACACTACTTCTTGGAGAGCCAGGTAAGTTCTGAGAGGCACAGCTTTGCTTCCTGAACTGCTTTGGAAGATCCGGTCATCCAACAAACTCCTACCTGTCCCACTGTCATCTGATCCATAGCTACACAATTTAGAGGATTAATTACATTTCAGGTAATAGCTTTCACTTTACATCGTTGCGATTAAGAGGTATTTTACACACACATACACACACACAAGCCAAAAGCCTTTTTAATTAAAATCTTTTGGCAGAAATACTCTATCCATTTTGGAGATAGTCAGAAGTATATCGGAAAATATATAGAAAAAGGAAAAGTATATAGGAAAAGTCTGATTCTACTCAAGGAATTCCTGTTTTAAATCAAACTAATTTTTCCATAGAATATTCTGTGATTTTCTCACTCTTAATACATGTCAGCCAGACATGTTCTCTTTGAAATTAATTCCAATTTATGACATTCAAAAGGTGAATATTAGAAGGAATGTAATTTCATATTGGTGGTTTCTTTGGGCTGAGTAAACATTCTTAATGTTTCCATGATGGCAAGTACGTGATTTAATTCACTAAGCATAGTGGAATCTGGTGCCATATTTATTCATAAGCTATGCCCAGCCCATGTAAAGAAATCAGTGAGTATAATCTACATACCGTTTAAAATTTTTTACTAACCCATTGCATTTTAATATGAATTTGTCACTAGTAATGAAGATCTCCAGTTAATATAAACTATGGCAGGAGAGAATATACCATTAGATGTATAGAATAACTATAGCGTATAAAAAATGGGTGACCAATTCAATTCTACAAATGCTGTGATACTACTATGTGATAGACCTTGCATCCTGAACTGGGATAGAGGAGTGAATGAGACAGCCCCAGCCCCTGCCCATGGACCCTGGTGCACAGAGGGCGTACCACTCTTGCCAGACTCAGATGTGAGTGAGTGTGGCAGATAAAGCCAGCTGTCTCACGCAACATCCATTCCAACTTCTTTCCTGTACTGCTTAGGATTGAAAGCTAAAAGCTACACTTCCCAGACTCCCCAGAACCATAGTTTAGGATGTGATTTGGATTCCACCAATCAGGTACACTTATCAAAGACTTGGATTCAAACTAAATTAGGTGCAGGCTGGTCTAGCTACAGAATTTGTGAGTCTCAGTGCAAGACGAAAATAGGAGTCCCCTGCACAAAAGGCAGAAAAAACAGTCCTCCTGGGGTCTGTCTTTCCTACAACTTGTAAGGGATGTTTCTGTTTGTTTGCTAATTAGTGTCCCAGGACACCGGCGAGCGCACGCAACTAGGAGCGCAGACGCTCACCGGCAACCAGGGCTCCTGCCAGGGCTCAGCGCACTTGTTTCCTTTCGCACCTGCGCCAGGACCGAAGCCTCCAGATGTCCATGCAGGCGTTTCACTCAAGGTCTGCACCAAACCCACGAAGGCCGGGAGACCTCTAAGAGTTCTGCCACCTTCATACCCAGACACTCTAGGAACCTGGACAAAGATAGGTTAAGTAGGTAAGCTTTTTCTCTGCTGAATTAAAACCCATCGCAACTACCGGCCTGGGTCGAGGACTCCGCCTCCCTGCCTTGCGGGTGCATGCGCCTGACTCAACCAATCCCAACCCTCCACTCACGTCCAGGCCGGTGCCAGGTAGGCCAAGGTCACATAGGCAGTCACATAGGCCTGGGGTCCTAAAGGCCTTCACAAATGTAAAGGTAAATGATTTAAGAATTTAGGAACTTAGAACCTAAACTCTGAGGAGTGCCCTTCTAAGCGTGGAATGGCTGGAGAGGTTGCATGCTTGTGGAGCTTGTCCAGAGTGGAAAGAAAGGGTGGGAGGCTTGCATCGTATGCCTGTGGGTTGTAGCAACTGCATCAACGCTTTCCTGTCGGCGTTTCCTGCAAAAATGTCTGGAAGAGACTGTGAGTTTCTTGGCCATGCAGAAGCCGTGTGACTTTGGAAATTGGGAGTTGTTCCTGGAAGCTCAGCCTTCAGCCTGCTCTTACAGCCCTTCCAATAGTTTTGTAAACCATCTAGTAGCTGGCAATAACTCCCTCAGGCCACCCAGAAGGGATCAGTTGCAAACAACAGAAACCACGGTGGATACAGTAGTAGAATTCGCTCTGGAGAGGCATGAAATAGGAAGATTCCAGGAGTAAATTGACTGCGGTGGTAGCCGCTGTTCAGACACACAAAAAAGTATTTCATATTGCAGAAAGTCATTCAGTGCTAGAAGAAAAATCGATTCACTAGGAGAGGCATCATAAAAGTGGAATAGGTGTGCCATTCTTCACTGCCCTTTATAGTACAAGAGCTAGAGAGGATTGTCGAAGCAGAGCAGTGATATGGTTTGAAAGTGGGGAATAGAAGTAGCTTGTGTCCTTGCTCAGAAAGTAGGAATTGTCCCATGATGTGCTAGGAAAAACATGAGCTTTAAATTTAAGTAGATCAACTTGCTGTCTTACTTTGGGTAAGTAAATTAACTTCTCTAAGTTTCAGGCTCCTCATACTATCTTTCCAGGGTAGTTAGAGATAATATATAAAAAGAACCTAATATCTGATACATAGTAGATATGCAAAAACTACTGTTATTATAATAATAAAATCAAAATTGTGTATAGGAACATATGGATGGCTTTCCCAAGTCACCCCTGCATCCAGGTGCATTGCCCAAGCAGAACTCTATAAAGAAACACCACCCCAATCTCTACTGGATTCCTTGACATCCTTCTCCTATCTTCCCACTTAACCATCCAACAATCCAGTGAACTTATCCATCCATTCTCCACTCATCCCTCTCTCCTCTCTCCCTTAAAAAACTGAAACTGTCATAAGAGTTGGAATTAACTATTCAGAAGCCTTGAGATTGTCTAGTAGCCATCACAGCAAGACATGAACTAGAGAAGGAATTTACTTTTAAATAAAATTCATTCAAAATATATGTAAAACCTTCTCAAAAAGTCGCATCAACTATAACAATGATGTGGATGCTAGATTTCTCTGTTTGGTGAGGGAGGGGGACAGTGGAGGGGGGTCTTCCTGTCAGCTCTGTCCACCATACTGAATATTGATGAGAATTCGTTCTGTCCTTTTGCATGGGCTATTTCCTCAGCTTAGAATTTTTCCCTGGTGTATTTGATCAATTTAAGGCCCATTTCATATTTCTACTCTTTGAATCTCTTAGCACCCCCAGACATCTGATCACCCCCCTCATTTCCAACATTGTACCTGTGCACACCTCTTCTATAGCAGATTAGCAGTACTTGTCTATGCACCTCTGTATCTGAGATCCTTGTTGTACGTTCTAATCTAACACCTCGCTCTGTTGGTCACATAGGGTGCTAGGCACCTGCTGAATTAACCTAGAGCCTGAAGAGTGAGCCCAGGCCTTTCATGCCTGGCTCCGCTCCGTGCCCAGTTTCCCCGCGTCAGTTATGAGCGGCAGCTCCACCCGCGTTTCCTTCCCCTTACCCGAGTCCTGTGATCCCAGCTTGCTCTGTGGAGCAGCGGCACCTCACCAAAATCTCGTCGACCCATTCCCATGCCTTTTCTGTCCTGTATCCTCTCAGATATATCCTGGCATTTAAATATATGAGCAGAGGAGAACAAGGAAAGGAAAGGAAAGAAAGAATGAGAGAGAGAGGGTTTCAGGAAGAACAGCATGGCCAACTGGGACAAAGGCAGTGAGAGCATGGTTGAAGTGTCTGATGTATTGAGCCCTGCCATGCCCCAGGCTCAAGTGGGATGTGAAGGGTGGAGAAACCAACAAGACAGATGAGCCCCCTGTCCTTTTGGACCGTGCGTCCCACCATGCCACACACAATCAGGGAATAAGTAGACAATGTAATTGCTGCTCATAAGTGCAACAAAGGAAGAAAATAGGGAGATAAGATAATGAAAATGTTGCCTAGTTAACTATAATATTAATTACAGCTATCTATAATTAATCCTAAATTACTGATATATATGAAATCTTATTGTAAATACTGCAGGTGTATAATCTCATTTAATCCTTACAATAATCCTAGGAGGCAGGTAAATTATTTCCTCCGTTATAAATGAGAAACTGAACACAGAGAGCTTAAGTGATGTCTCAAAGCCACATGCCATATATTGTTCAGGAAAGGCCTCTCTGAGAATGGGTATCTGAGCCAGGCCCAGAGGGGTGAAAATCAACCAGCCATGTGAGAGCTGGGGCAGAGAATCCCTGGCTAAGGAAAGAACAAGTAGAAAGGCCTGGGAATGGGTAAGGGTTTGGGGAATTTGAGGACTAGAAAAAAGACTTGGGGCCAGATGGCAGGGGATGAGAGGGGAGCATGCAGGAGATGAGGCTGGGGGCAGGGGGGGGGGGCACTAGATCACATGGGCTGGCAGGTCGCAGGAGATTGCTGGTGAAGCCCAAGTGGCTGGAACAGTTGCAGTGGAGCCAAGGTGGCAGAAGGCAGGCTTAGTGGGTTGAGAGATTGGGAGGTGCAGAAGTGGAAAGAAATATTCAGAACTATTTAAATAAGCCTAGCTTTAGGAGGGGAAGAAAGGCTGGTAATGAGGCAAGATGCTGAGTTAAGAAACCTTAACTACTTGTAAATCCTATACAGAATGAGAAGTATAAGACAATGGAGAGAGGAGAGAGGATTTCCTGAACGAGGTCTGAACAGACCCCGAAGGGCTGGAATTCAAGCATTGGAGGAGGAATTAGATTCAGATGGGAGGAGGGACAGGTATTCCAGTGACAGTATAACTGGGTAGGTAGGACCTGAGATCCCTGGAAACCTGGGGAACTCCCCCAAAGTACAGCACTAGAGACTGCTACCCTCCTGCCAAGAAAAGACAGGAGGGCAGGGAAAGCTGCCAAGGCTGCAGATTAAAAGCACTCTGCTTTCTCCAAGGCAGGGAGGAGCCCATGGTTCACAGGCCAGCACTCATCCACTGAGCCACACAAGCCAGGGTGCAACAATAGATTTTTAATGTAAAAGAAAGTCATAGTCATTTTCAAAAGCAGGACAATATGCAGATAACCCACAGCACGATGCAGGAGCTGAAGGCTCAGGCAGCCCAGAGTTGGACTCATGTGGGATGACAGAGCAAGGTCTCCTTCCTAAAGCTGGAACCAAGGACAGTATTACCCTTTGCCAGCTCAATGACTGCATCTCCTGTCACCAGTCACCAAGGGACAGGGGCCCCAAACCACAGACTAAGACCATGCCCTGGGCTAGAAATGGTGAGGGGTGGGGGATGGTAGCCGCAACCAAAAAACTGATAGGGAGGTTTGGAGGGGAAGAGGATGGAAACTCCTACATAAGATTAAAATTTCACAGACAGGAAAATTAACACTAAGACAACAAATAAACTTAAAAACCAAAGATTAGTAATTAATAGAGAATATAATGCAGTCACTAATTGTAGAAGAATAGCAACATGGAAAACGTGTTAAAGGAAGGAAAACATTTCAAGGAAAGGGAGATGTTTTGAAGATTGTTCTGTTCCTTAGGTATGTGTTCTCAGTTATCCCCCTGTAGGTAAACATACCTTCCCTTTTTGCCACTCCAATCCTTCCGACACATTTGTAACGACTTTTCTGTACTACATTCCCTGCAGTGGCTCTGATTGCTGAGTGGACACTGACTGGTAGAGCTGCCTATGCCAGGACAATACGGATGGCGTCCAGCATTCTCAGATGCGCTGAAAATCAGAGGGGCAACTGAGGAAATGCGAATGCCAGTGGAAACTACCTGTTCACTGAGAGAGTAAACCACTTACTTACACATCAGAAACGTAAATCTATAGAACGAAGGCCAGTTTTGTTCATTTAATAGGATTGTAGGTGATTTTAATGTGGTAAGAGGATCACGACTGCTGGAATCAGCCTAACTAGGCTCGAACCCCTGTTCTACTGCTTCCTAGGTGGGTAGCCTTGGACAGAACTTTTAACCTGTCTCCGTTTCTCCAAATGCAAAGTGGTAGTAATATCTCAAAAAGTTATTTGAAGAAAAAAGTGAGTTAATGAAGTTAAAGAACATAGAAGAGAACCTGGTATATAGTATTATGGTGTTTTTTGGAAATTACTGTATTTTTTAAAATTTGTATTTTCAAATTTTAATAAAGAATATATAATTGACCAGAAAACATGTCATACATGAAAATAAAAAATTGACATTCTATAAGAAAGAGGTATAAATTATCTTAAAGTTGTTTCATTTGTAATTTTTACAGTGTCACAGGCCTTTAGAAGCCACATGCTGTTGGTCACACGGACGGACAAGGGTGCGAAGGAGGTGGGGTCATTGTGGACTATCTTGGAGACTAGCCAACGCCATTTAGAATATGAAGATAATTGACAGACTTTTTTCCAAATTAAGTTTTTCCCTGAGACAGTTAGTAATGCATGCAGAAAGAATAACAGGAACCTCAGCAAATGGTGATTTAAACAAGAAATAGGTTTATTTCATGCCACACGAAGTCCCAGGTAGGGAACCCACAACCAGTGTGATGGTCAGGATACCTTCAAGCACCTGGACTCCTTCAGGCTTTTGGCTCCGCAGCACACAGTGAGGACAGCAGCACTTCTGGGGCCCCTGGCAGAGACCACGTGGCACCAGCGACTGCACCTCCCTCCACACCTCACTTGCCAGAATCCCCACATGCAACTTCTAGCTAAAAGGCAAGCTGGGGAGTTGAGTCTTTAGACACTGTAGCCCCTATAGTAGGTGAAGGCAAGGGGGGAAAAGGAAAACTGTATTGATTCCTCCAGTTCCTTTCACATTTTCTAAGTGCAGATTTTGGATACTGCATTTTCCTAAGGTGGATCTTGAGCCTGTGAATTACTGGAGCTACATAAAAGAAGTACAGAACCTTACAAGGAACAGATTCTCATTAACTATTTTTTGAGTGAATACATTATATTATATTAGGCATTTAGCTTCTCTTATAAGCATTAACCTTATACAAGCATTTCCTAAAATGACTTTGTATTATGTTTGGGAAAAAGATTTTTCACTACTAGGAAGTGAAGAGAGTAAAACAAACAATAATTCCATTTCTCTTAGTTTTGGGATTTGGATTACAGGTCTTGATTTGTGCGTGGAATGCTAAACTCAGCTACACGTCAGCTCTATGCTTCCCCGCCACCCCCAGGCCCCAAACCTTTCCCCTACAACCATGTCCTCACACAGAAGTTCTTGTTCTACAGTATCATTGTTCTTCTTGGTTCAGAATTGTCTTTTTTTGAAGAACTTAAAAATTTCATAAAAAGCGATAGGGCAAGCTGACTAAATACATTCCCTTTAGGGAAAAGAAAATGATGTTATAAGAAACTTGGAAGGAGACAACACAAAAAACAAACTGCATTCTGAAAATACCATGAAATGCCAACATAGCATTTTTGTACTTCAAAAAAATGTCTTCAGCTTTCATGCCAAAATTGACTTTAAAATTGAAGCTGTTAAAAATACACACTTAATTTAGTAGCTTTTAATTCACAGGGCTTTTTCATGGGTGGGGCTGCAAAGTGGTGAGTCGAAATCTGCCACAGAGGAATATACTGCCTCTGTAAAAGTCAGACTTCTTACTAAGAATAGACTTGTGGGCTGCAGGATAATTAAAAAGTGCTTGGCATAATTGAAGTTCTGGGGAGGAAATGATTAAAGTCATGGTCTTGCATGTTGGGTGTATACAAACGACTTTAAAACTTGGACACTAGAATATATGGCCTTAAAAGTACTGCATTAAGATGAAAATATATAAAATGCCAGCAGTATACCATACTTTCATTTTTCAATAGAACGTGAGTCACTAAAATTATATGATGAAACCTGTTATACCTATTAGAAATGTAGGAAAACATCTTTTTTTAAGGATAGTTTATGCTCTTACTCAAAAAAGACAATGGAAGATAAATTACAGAAAAATATTTACTTGGCCATTTCAGCATTAACAAACATTTTCAATATTATTCAATATCCTTAACTTTGTGAAATACTAAAAATTAAAAGTATTGAAAGTCAATTCTTGATATTTGAATAAGAACCAGATACTATTTTTTTTCTAGGACTAAATTTCTAGGACTAAATTTTTTTTCTAGGACTATTTTTTTTCTAGGACTAACCTTTCTTTTAAAGGTTAAGCAATATGATTAGTCAACTACTACCAGCGGCTACTTTGGGAAATGGAATCTGGGGTGAGAAGCAGCTGAAGTAACACTTTTCACATCATATTCTTCAGTATCATTTGAAAGTGTTTTGAAAATATTAATTTCATAATTAAATTATTAATTATAAAATAGGTTAAAAACTTTATAAGATCAAAAATCACTGAAGAAACTGAAAAATAAGTCACAAAAACAGAATTACCTTGACTGAAACTTGAAGGCAGCTTTATTTATATGAACAAATTTCAATACAGTAAGAACCAACCTAAACCTGCAATTATTATCTTAAAACTAAACAGGAAAACTGAAATGATTACATATAATTTTGTGTTCCAGTTTTTCTTAATTCTAAAAATCAAGAAACCCAAAATTCCTTTTTATTACCTTGTTAACAAGAGGAAAGACCATCTTCTTCATCTTCTTATTAATAATTACGAAGTCTCATTAACATGCTTTTATTACTAGTCTGAGAGTTCAAGGTTAGGTATGGACTCCATGAAATCAGTTAAAGATAAATGTATAAATTTAAATGATTATAGTATACATGGTTACAACATTAATTTCTCTTTTAAAGTAGTATTTATAGTACACAATTATAAAACCAATAAGTGATAGAATTTACAATCCCCATCTAAATAATTAAGGACTGGGAAAGGGAAAGGATGGGGGAACGTAGCAAATTTCTTATCTCCATGTAAAGGCACCAAAACAAAATAAAAACAATGAAATAAGGACAATTTATCAGGCAAAATCATTGGCTTAAGTATGTGGTTATAGAAACACCTCATCAGCAGTTAGAGAATCATAACTGGATCATTTTTTCTTTAATAATTTGGGGTTTGCTAATTCGTTCCTGAACTGTTTTGGATTGGGAAGCTGTGCAGCGTCATAAAGTGTTATTATGGGGGCTACAGCCTTGATCATTTCCCACGGCCTGGCCTCATTAAACCGAGCTGTGCTCGACCGGTGTACACTAACATGTATACGGCGGCCCGTTAGTTGTAAGGCTTCCACCACCAGCAGCAGCCTGACGATCACAAAACAGCACAGGGAACCTTCTCGTCCCGGCCATGCCAGTTACCCCAATCTGAGTATTCACAGTGATTACACTGTCCAGTTAAGATCTAATCCTAGCAGGAATTAGTGCCAGAATCACAGGCAACTGCTCTTGCTACATGTTTATCATGCCATCAAAGGACATCACATTGAATCAATTAAACTCTAATGTGTGAACACATTCTAATAATCTTCCACATCATCCCTCAGCTAAGTATCACAGTAAACTCTCGATTTATTATTTGTTCAACTATTTATATAATAAATGAAACATGTTTGTGAACTAGATTAGACACTAGTTTACATTTTTTATAAACTAAGAGATTTTCTGCAAATTGTATAGATAACCGAGGCAGACACTGTCACGGCTGAGATACGAGACAAATTCACACGGACTACCGAGTTCTGTAGGCGAAAAGGAAAGGCATGGCCACTCTCTCAAGAGGAGAGGGCCCTGACCCTTGTCTTAACAGGCTTTTATTGTCTTTCTGGGCACATTACATTGAGGGTGGTTTTCATTTACTATGCACAGGTCCTCATTGGACTATGCATAGGATCACTGTAGGTGATTACCCTTTACAGATAACAAAGGAGAGGATGTTGCTGATTACATCAAGAAAGGAGGATATTTGCAAATGTAAAGGGAAAAGTGGTTGAACTGGTTACACTCCTCCTTGGAAGGTTTAGTATGGACTTTAGGAAGTTACTTCAGAGATATGCAGTAAACCTTTGCTGTCTCAATCCAGGGTGAGGGAGTTTTAGCAAAAGCAAGTCTCATAGCAGCCTAGGTACAACACAGGCCTGATTCCCCACGGGTGAAACCATCCGTGGGTGTGGGTCCTGTGTTGCTCTCCACTGTCCGAGTGGGAGCGGGGCCCACGCCACGCAGAACGGTCTCCCAAAAATAACTTCATCAGCTGAAAAGTCTAAGAAAGTTATCCACAGACTCAGAATTTTTTGAAGTTAATAAATTACAAATAAGCATAAACTCAACCATATATATCATCTTGCCTTAGTCATATTCCCATTGCAAAAATAACATTATCTCAGCTACTTCAAAGACAAACACTGCACTGCATACAATGTAAATTACATGTCCCTTTGAATGAGAAAAAAATTTGTATTACACAGAGAGAACAGAAGAGAAACTGAGGTACTAAACAGGTTAACACACTAATTTAGGATTCCGTATAACTGATTATGAGTAGTCTAGGTGAGCCACACAATAGACATCCAGACTGAGGAAGGGCATAGGGATTCTGGCTCACAATGTTATCTCGGAGCAAAAGGCATCTGGAGTTAGCGCCACTTCTCCCCACAGGGACATGAGAAAATATTCAGAGTCTTTCACAAGAGAAAGGTTACACATTAGCTGAAGTGATACCATAGCATGAATTGCTTGAGGCAGATTCCCAACCAGTGCCATCAATGGGTTACAAATATGAAGATACCAATCTTCTCAAATTGTGAAGTGGAATGATTTGGTCAAGACCTATAATGCTAGAGCTCTTGAGCCAGACACTTGTGGCTATCAGCATCCTCCTCTAATTACTATAGTTTGACATAAAAAATTATGATTTTTCATATGTCATGGTTTTAAAAAGCTGGGAAGCACTGTTGCAAGGGAAGGAAATAGGTCTGAATGATCTTGGTGTATTCTGCATCTAACAGCTGCATGTTTTCAGGGTGAGTTGCCAGTGCTGGGCACGGCTAAAAGCTGAGAATTCAGGCTGGAAACCTGGCAGAAGATTGCTTCTGGGGGTCTGAGAAACAGAGCTTTTGGTGGTTGGTAGGAAATGGAGGAAAAAATTGGAAAGTGAGTGTCTCAAAAATACAGCATCTTTCCTCATCAAGCTAGTTCCTGAACTCTGCAGGCTGTGAGGAGCAACTGGCCAAAATCTTAACCGAGAAACCTGTGAAAAGCAAAACAGAACTACCTGTAATCAGGGCTACAGAGCAAAACACCCACCAAACTCAGTTCCAAGTCCAAAAGAGAGATGCCATAGGAAAAGAAGTGACCTGAAGTAGACTGAGTCTTACCTAAACCACAACCCAGCCTCAAATCAGCTAATCGGATTGAGGTGACCAGCCCAAGCTCCATCTGCTTAAAAGCAGGAGGGTGGACCCTCTCTGTCAAAAAATGTCATCTTTAGCTTCTATAGCCTTTTAGTAGAAGGAAATTTGTAATAAAAAGTATTTGATTGGTCTTGAAGACGAATAAAAGGAGAGAAGGAACATAAAACAAGTGGATCATTTCTGACACTGCCTTTTAGATTCATTTTTCCAACAGACTTACACTGTGAAGCACTTTAAGGTTTTTATAAATAAGGAGTATGAAAAATGGATCTAAAAAAGGAAAGAGTGCCAGAAATGGTGAGAATGTGGTAAACATGACAGATTGTTTCTTATTTTAATTAGTTTGAAAGATAATTGTTCAAAGCAAGAATAGTAACAATGTATTATGAGGTTTATAGAATATATAGGAGTAAAATCTTGTAACAACAATAGCAAAAAGGATGGGAGAGAGACAGTGAAATTATACTGTTGTAAGTTCCCTAGAATATATGTGAGATGGTAAGTTATTCCTTACAGATAGAATGTGATGATTTAAAAATGTATATTTTAACCCTAGAACAACTACTAAAAAATAAAAATTAAAAGGAAACATAACTAATAAGCCAATAGTGAAGATAAGAATAAATAAAATGATATTTAATTAATCTAAAATAAGCAGGAAAAGAGGTAAAAGGGAAACTAAAATAAGAAATGGAACTATTAGAAACAATTAGCAAAATAGTAGATTTCAATTCAAACCTATTATTAATTATATTAAAGGCAAATAGTCTAAACACCCCATTTAAAAAGCAGAGATTCTCAGATTGCTTTCTACAAGAAAATTCTTTTAAATATAAAAACACAGACTAAAGTAAAAGTATTACAAGCAAAAGTCATAGCATGCAACATCTAATTGAAACAGAGCTAGAATGGCTCTATTAACATGAAACAAGTAGACTTCAGAATAAGGAGTATTACCAGAGATACAGAGGGACAGTATGTAATGTCAAAAGGCCAATTCACTAAGATATAACAATGTACATATACCTAACAACAGAGCTTCAAAATCTATAAAGCAATGAAAAGGGAAAATGGATAAATTTCCAGTTACAGTTAGAGACTTCAATACTACCCTTTTAGTAACTGAAACAACTAGACAGAAAATAGAAAGAATATCTTGAAAAACCTGAAAAACACTATCGACTAATTTGACCTCAAACAAATCTCAAATTTCAAAGGAATCAAATCATATAACATATATTCCCTGATCACAAAAGGAACTGGAAACTAATTACAGAAAGAGAGCTGAAAAATCTCCAAGTGCTGGGAAATTAGAAAGATAATTACAAAATACCCAATTGCCTGAGAATTAGAAACATGGTGAATGTTAAATCAAAATTAAAATCTAAAAATATTTTAAATTAAAATATAATGAAAATATGATATACCGAACCTTAGATAACCAGTGCTTAGAGGAAATTTCATGTATATATGAAAAGGAAAAATGCTGAAAATCAATGTCCTAAGACAACAGTATTTGCTCTCACTATTTCTATTTAAAATTGTGTGGGATGTCCTATCCAGTGCAATAAGAAAGAAAGAGAAAGGAAAGGCATAAAAATTGGAAAGAAGAAATAAGAGTGCCTTCATTTGCATATGACATAGGAGAGCCAAAAGGACATATAAACAATTAGAATTAATGATATCAGCTATATGTCCGAATACAAGGTGAGTATACAACAATCAACTCTATTACAGCATCATGGCAACAAACATAGAAAATGAAACTTAAAAAAAAATACCACTGATAGGAGCATCAAAAAAGATCAGACACCTAGGACTAACAAAGTATATGCAAGGTACTTAATGGAAAACTGCAAAACATTAAGAGAAAATTTTCTAAAAATTCTAGATCAATGGAAGGATATGCAACATTCATGAATAAAAATGTCAGTCATCCCTCTCAAACTGATCTATATAGATCTATAAGTTCAACACAATCCCAGTTAAAAGCCCCAACATTTAAATTTTTAAATGGGCACTGACAAACTGAATCTAAAATTTACATTGAAATAGAAAGAACCAAAAATGGCTAATGCAGTCTTGAAGAATAAAGCTTCCAGACAGAGTGGTATTGGTGCAGAGATAGAAAAATGAACCATGCAACAGAATGAAGAGCTCAAAAAGAACCCCCACATCTGATTTGTGACGTCTGATCTGTCCGCCTCATGACAAAGGCGACTGTGCGGTATATTGGGGAATGAATTTAATTTTTCATAAATAGAGCCAGGTCAGTTGGACATCCGCATGAAAAAAAATAATCTCATGTCCTACTTTGGACTATACACAAAATATTTTGAAGGTGGGTTGCAGATTGAAATATGAAAGGTAAAACAATAAAGCTTTTTAGAAGAAAACATAGACCATCTTCATCAGCTTGGAGTAGGCAAAGATTTCCAAAATAGAACACAAAACATGCTAACTGTAAAGGAAACAACCAACCTGAACTATAAACTGAACTGAACCGATAAACTGAACTATATTTGTGATAGTTAATTTTATGTATTTATTTGACTGGATCACCAAATGCCCAGGTATGTGATTAAACATTAATTCTAGGTGTGTATTTGAAGGTGTTTCTGGAAGATTAGCATTTGAGTTGGTGGACTGAGTAAAGCAGATTGCCCTCCCCGATGTAGGTGGGCATCACGCAATCCACTGAGGGCTTAAATAGAATGAAAAATGTGGAGGAAAGAAGGATTCACTCGCTCTCTGCCTGACTACATGAACAAAGACATCAATCTTCTCCTGACTTCAGGGCCCTGGCTTTCAGGACTTCAGACTCAGACCACAGTATATACCACTGGCCCGCAGGCCTTGGAAGAACACCGTAGGCTTTCCTGGGACTCCAACTGCAGACAATAGCTCATGGGACTTCTCAGTCTCTGTAATAATGTGAGCCAATACCATATATCCCATATATAGTCTGTTTCTCGGGAGAACTCTGACTAATGCAATATTAAAATTAAAAACTGTGATCATCAAAAGTTATAATTAATAAAGTGAAAAGGCAATTCATAGATAAGTAGAAAATATTTTATACATCTGTCTCCAATAAAGATTCATATCAAGAATTCATGTTATACTATGACCTAACTGGACTTTTAACAACATAAGAGAATTTTAATACAAATGGAAAAATCAAATAAATAGAGGTGTAGGAAAATAAATGTCAGTTTCAAGCACCACTTGAACTGCTGTCAACTAAATATTAATGAGAAATAAAAATACAATACTTCTAAAATTGTGAACAATTATTAATACTACAATTTTATAACTCCTTATAATTTTCAAAGCATGTTCACACTGCTACTTTAGAATTATAACTAAAATTGAGAGATGACTTGATCAAATTGATATTCATCTGACCACTCATTAACAAGATTTAGTTGTTTTTACTAGGTGCCAGGCACCAGCTAAGAAATGGAGTGGCACAACACAAACATTAATACTTCCTGCTAGTATTTAATTATTATTTTAGGGAAAATGCCTAAGTTGCAAATTGTTGTAGCATTGGCATGAACAGTTCTGTGTTTCAAGAACTTGAATTTTTTCATGGCATTTGGTAGAATAATTCACATCTTGGCATTTGTTGTAAAGTAGTAATGAGATGCAGACAAGGAATTGTGCACGATGACACTCACTACAGAAAAATTTATAACAGAAAACATGGAAACAGCATAACTATCCAAAGATGGAGCAATAATTAATGTATTATAGCGTATTCAGAGATAATAAGTCCCATTGGTTGTGTGTGAGAATTCTTATTTTACCCAATCTTTTTAATAGTAGGAATTACCTCTTTAAAATCATTGTAGGGAAAAAAGATTAGTTTATTTACATTTTTACATTATTTTATTTACATTTCTTTGCTAATAAATCTGAACATCTTGTAAAAGTGTTTATTGGCCACTAGAAATTCTTCTCTTATGAGTCTATCTTTTTTCCTTTGGCTCTTTCATCTGATGGACATTCATGTTGTATTACTCTGTAAGAGCTCGTTATACATTGGTTAGGAAAAAGAAAGTGTAGAAATTTTTGTATCTATTATACTCCCAAGAGTTATACTTGGTGTTTTATGAGCCAATGCATTTGAAATTAAAATTCTTATTTTTTGAAATGCTTTAACTTCTAGTGTTATGGAAAATTCACTCACATGCGGGAGAGATGGTGGAGCACGACACTTTATTACGCACGCGCGGGTTCAAGGAGAGATTCCAAATTCTGAGCCCCGCCCAAACAAAGGAAAAGGACTGGTTTACATACATTCAGGCAGTGGCGGGGGTGGGGAAACTACGTGGCAGGAACTGATTACAGGAGCCAGGAGCGGAAGTTAGGTCTAGCTACCTTATTTGGGAGACAAAGAACAAGGCACATGGGCTTGGGATGAAGGTTCAAAGTTCCCTGGAAATGCAGAGGAGCGTATATCACTTGAGATGAGCCTACTTCTGCATTCCTAGATAACGACCTGGAAGAGAGGAGGCTACTCTTCCTGCCAGACACAGGATTTCAAAGTGCTAAGGACTGGTTAGGCATTACAGGATACAAAGAAACTACAAAAGGGTTAGCTACAGGTTACAATTTTACTAACATTTGGCCAGGGGTCACAGCATGCCCTCTGGGCTTGTTCCTATTTCAATGCTCCTATAAAATTTATAATATTCCTAGTAAAATCTCATAACACTAGTAGTGCTCAGGCTAAAATATAACTTTTCAAGTAAGACAAGATCAAAATAAAAATCAAGTTAGACTTCTAGCATAGAAATAAAAATGTATGAGGTTTTAAGGTAATTAACTGTGTTTATCTGTACAAGTAAAAAAATCTTTTAAAAATAAAAAAAGTTTTAGTATTATATTCAGGTGACATTCAAGAAATTTTTGTCATCATGAATTATTAAAATAAAATCACTATTTTTAAAGATTATTTATATATGCCTTATTACCTTGAGTTTAGATCTCTTTTTATTTAGTTCTTTAAAAAAAAATTGAGCTCCTTTGTGGCAGTGATTTCCACACGTGTGTAAACACGCAGTCCTGAGAATTTACACGTCTCGAGCACAGCTCCGTGTGATTCCTGTGTGAGCAAGTGTGGATCATGTCTGTGGGATGGGAATTCTCTAATAGGAATTTGGCAAAGGTGTATCTTAAAAAATTCTGGCTTGCTGATCTCTGAATATTGCTTTGACCTGGTCGTGTCTGCCACCGGATCTGAATCAACATCCCAATGCCTTGCTATGAGTAATCCTACCTGTTCTGCTTAATCCCATGAATAATCAATCCAATGTAAATGTGTCTTAATGCCTCCAATAAAACCCCCGGCTAAGCAACCCACGAGGTCTTTTTCCCCAAGATGGGCGATGGTGGAGGAGACCCGTGGCCGCCGGATTTCTTCCCCCCGCGTGTCTCAGTGAGAGATGTATACACGCAGTTGGTTACGGTCACCCCGGGTTACGGCAGGTCTGATCTACCCCACGACACTCCTTTTTTTTAAATGATGAGAAAAGATACTTACTTCCCAAAAAATAGTTGCAAAAAATAAACTTTTAAGCTTGCAAAAAGTGATCAGTGTATAATTATGTTTCTAATAAAATAATGTATGATAGTTAATCACAGCTTTCATCTTTGTAGTTAAACCACAGTCTGTCATCAATATTAACTTCATAACAACAAACTAGATATAAAGAGGCTCCTAACAGTTCTTCCTCCCTTTGAGCCCCATGCCAAACTAAGCCAAAGTAAGAACACAAGCAACATAGTTATTTTTTAAAATAAAGGGAAACTGCACAATTTTAAGATCTCTTAAATTCTAAGGAAAAAAATGTCATTTATTTTTAATATTTACTTTTATGGAAGTGTTAAATCTTAAAGTGCCACAACAAATTGTAATATTAAATAATTCAAAACCACTGCCTTATACTTGGGATTTAAGCAACTTTCCCAATGCAGTAGTGTCAAAAGAAAAGACAACACATATGATTTTAATTGATTTTTAAAGAAGAAAAAGAAGAGAAATTCCTCTTAGATTACACGAAGCACGCAGCTATCTATAAGGGAACCTATTCCACATTCCTCACTCACTCCTGATATGAACTCCCTCGCTTTTTCCACCGTGGCCTCTGGAACATGTCTGACTACAAGCAAGGTCTCCTGCACCCTGAATCTCTTCAGTCTCTTCCTCTGTCTAAAAGGAAACCAACCCCTTATCTGGGAATCTGCTTCCCTGGCAACTCTCAAGAGTGAAAGCTAGTCATTCTCCCAGATTGTACACATTTCTCCACCTTCCTTAGGCAAATCCCTTGCCCTACCTGGAAGCTCAGAACTATAAAGGCAATATCAGCATTCCTCCATCTAAGTATCCATCCAGCAAATATGTACTAGTGCCTGCTTTGTGCCAGGCTATACAATTGTAAATCATCATAGAGATCAAAATCCACTGAGACAAATAGGAGACAAATAATCACATGCACACAAAAAATTGCCAATTATGAAAGACAAGAATAATAAGGTATATGAGAAAATGAGTATGATTTAGTCAGGCCAAGAGTTGGGGGAAAGCATTTCAAGATGAGAAAAGAAAGAAAGAATGAACTTGGTGTTCAAGGAACAAAGTACAACTGGACATAGTGGGGGGGGGTGGTATGAGGGGGAGGAGGTATGCAGGGCCTTGAGGCCACGCACCTGAAGGCCAGAACATGCAGGGCCTTGAGGGTGACCTTGAGGAGTTTGCATTTGAGTCTACATGCAATCAGAAACTGTCGTTAGGTTTTTAGAACTTCACTCCTTGTCACAGTCATCTACTTCTCTGCGCACATTTAATCAGGATGCTTCTTCTTCAGCTCCACCCCAGTTCCTTCCAAATCTTACATAGTTTCAACATCCAAGGCTTCTCAGTTACTCAATATCCTGGACTCCAGTGACCTCATCTCCACCACAAGCAGGCTTCTGCTCACTTTTTCCCTCTCCAAACTACACCACCTCTGAAAATCAAATCCCAATATTTCATTCTCTGACTATAGCCTCTCGCCAACCCTACTCTTCCACTCCCCATACCTATCAGGTCCGTCCTCCCACCTTTAAAACTTTACCTGAATAGAAAAAAATGGAAAAGTAACACAATTTTATTAGAATAAGTAAAAAATTATTATTATTTCTCCCATCTCTACCCAGGCATTTAGCATTTAGTCTTCTCTTTACCTATCTCCATGCTGATACCCATGTATGTGAACTTATAAACAAATAAAGAGATGCTTGTTTGATTACAAAAAGTGAATCATGCTGAATACATAATTCTGTAACTTTTCTTAACCTAGAAATAAAAATCACAAACAAATCTTAAGGTCAGCAGATTGAATTCATTCTTTAAATGGCTGCACATTATTCAAGGTACAGATGCTGCCTGTGGGTTCCCCCCAAAGGGGATTTCTCTTGATTGCTGCAACACACTTGCTGACTCTGGAAAACCATGAAGTGCGCTCTTCAGTGGAGCACACTGCTTCCAGTTTTTATAGTTGGGAAAAGAACTCAAGCCTGTAACTGAAAAAGTCTGGGGGCAGAAGGATTTCTCATAGCACTTCAGCAGAGGGTAACAGGTCTCAGGCCCCTGAAAACTTGAATCTCATGCCTTTCACCACTTGGTTTGCTGCTGCCCAAGAAACATGCAAGGCAGCCTGCCTGAATACCTGCTTTTCAGGCAGGTATTGAGAGCACCACAGCCATGGGTAGGCAAGGATAATTAAAACTCACTTACTGGGCTTAGAAAGAAAAGATGGCCAGCAGAACAGAAACCAGAGATGCCTACTGAAGTGGAACCAATGAAAGAAACACAAGAGAATTTTAATGAAAACATAATGGAATCACACACTCCAAAACACTTTCAGGAACAAAAAACAAACAAACAAACATGATTTCTTTAGAAGCTCCATATCGAACAGAAAAAGAAAATGACTGCCCATGAAAACCAAAGTAGTGGTCAGAAAAGTCGGGTGGAAGAACATACCTCACAAGAAACCTGGCGACAGATGCCCTGAGAAAAAAGGCAAGTTGCCTGGAGGTCAGATCCAGCCGATGAAACAAGCAGGAGAAACAAGCAGAACCTGTGGAGAGGTAACAATCACGTAAACGGGAAGAAAACTTGGAGAACTTAAGGAAGTCACGAGGCCTTGAGTATCAAGAGTGAAGAGAAAATCCTGGCAGCCTACTAGTGCTGTGGGACAAGAGTGTTCTGGGACAGTGGGACGCTGGAAGCAAAGACACTGCTTAGGGACACCAGGGCCCTACTCTGGGCCTCCCTGACACTGAGTGTGTTTCATACCAGACAGCCCAATGTCTGCTTAACGCTTCACAGGGAAGCACTAAGCACGGAGACTTGAAGTTCTTCTAGGGTCTGGTAAACTTCCTTTGCTGTCCGGTGTCACTAGTGTGAGTACCAACCCTAGGGACTTTATGAGTCTTTTCCTGTCTATGCAAAACACTGCAGCTACCAATTTTTAAATGCTATTTGCACAAACAACTTTACTACAAATTAAAAATATAAAAAAGAGAATGTATTCATAGGTGAGGTAAATGCATGACTGTTGGACAAAAACATTACCTTTCTTTATGAAATATATACGAAAGTACTATGGTCATAGTGAAGAGCAGAGACTTGGATGCCTGCCACTTACTGATCGTGTGTCTTTGCACCAGTTATTTAACCGTTTTGTTCTGGTTTCCTGAAAAGTAAATGGATAAAGAGTTGATAGCACTTATCAGTCATAAAGACTAAATGAGATAATGTCTGTACCACACCCGGAACTTGGTCTGGCACATGGGAAGTACTCGATAAGTAACAGTGAGCTGCTACTGGGTGGCTGGGCTTCCACTGCTTACAAGGGGAAGCAGCACTGTGCACAGAACTTTAATTTTGCAATCAGACTTGAGTTCAAATGCTGACTTTAACACTTAAAATTTCTATACCACAACCATGGTGGTTACATGTTTTCATATCTAAAACAGGAACATGAAATACATCTATCCATCTACCCATCCACAAACATCAACTGAGTATCTACTATGTACCAAATGCTGTTTAGTAGCTGAAACAGAAATATGAGTAAAATAGAGATCTACCCTAAGGAGCTCACAGGCCAGTGAATATTCAAGACATTAGTTTCCTTTCATCTAAGTATTTCCTAAGCCACCCTTTGCTTTCAGAGATGAAAAAAATGCCACAAGGGTCAAGCATGTATCTTATGACCACAGTACCATGATTTAAAAACAAAAAAAAAGGCAACAGTAATATTGTTAGCAAATGTTGGGGGAAAAATGCAGTGTTTCTGAAATTACTATATTTTACTATTTTTAAAGTATGTTTTATTGATTATGCTATTACAGTTGTCCCAATTTTCGTTTATCCTCCTCTGCTCTCCATCCCCCCACCCTCCAGCATTCCCCCCACCTTAGTTCATGTCTATGGGTCATACATGTAAGTTCTTTGGTTTCTCCACTTCCCATACTATTCTTAACTTCCCCGTCTTTTTTGTACCTTCCATTTATGCTTCTTCTTCCCTGTATGTACCTTTTGCCCCCATTCTTTCCCTCCCCTTCCCCACTGATAACCCTCCATGTGTTCTCCATTTCAGTGATTCTGTTTCTGTTCTAGTTGTTTCCTTAGGTTTTTTTTGTTTGTTTGTGTTTTAGGTTCAGTTGTTGATAGTTGTGAGTTTGTTGTCATTTTACTATTCATAGTTTTGATCTTCTATTTCTTAGGGAAGTCCCTTTAACATTTCATATAATAAGGACTTGGTGATGATGAATTCCTTTAACTTGACCTTATCTGGAAGACTTTATCTGCCCTTCCATTCTAAATGATACCTTTGCTGGATAGAGTAACCTTGGATGTAGGTCCTTGCCTTTCATTACTTTGAATACTTCTTTCCAGCCCCTTCTTGCCTGCAAGGTTTCTTTTGAGAAGTAAGCTGACAGTCTTATGGGAATTCCTTTGTAGGTAACTGTCTCCTTTTCTCTTGCTGCTTTTCAGACTCTCCTTATCTTTACTCTTGAGTAACTTATGATGTGTCTTGGTGTGTTTCTTCTTGGATCCAACTTCTTTGGGACTCTGCATCCTGGACTTGCATGTCTAGTTCCTTTGCCAGATTGTGGAAGTTTTCCTTCATTATTTGTTCAAATAAGTTTTCAATTTCTTGCTCTTCCTGTTCTCCTTCTGGCACCCTTATGATTTGGATGTTGGAACATTTAAAGTTGTCCCAAAAGTTCCTAAGCCTCTCCTCATTTTTTTCAATTCCTGTTTCTTCATTCTGTTCCAGTTGGATGTTTATTTCTTCCTTTTGTTCCAAATCGATTTGAGTCCGTTTCCTTTCCTTCACTGTTGGTTCCCTGTACATTTTCCTTTATTTCACTTTGTGTAGCCTTCATTTCTTGCTTCATTTTGTGACTGAACTTAATCATTTTTGTGAGCATACTGATTACCAGTGTTTTGAACTCTGTGTCTGATAGGTTGGCTATCTTCTTGTTGCTTAGTTGTTTTTCTGGAGTTTTGATCTGTTCTTTCATTTGGGCCATATTTATTTGTCTCAGTGAACCTGCTATATTGTAAACGGCAAAGCCTTAGGTATTTGCCAGGGTAGGGCAACGCACTTCACTGAATAGTGGCACTGTATGTGGGGCGGGGAGAGTAAGAGAGGGAACAATACTGCCTGCTCGGCTCATGCCCCACTTTCTGTCATTTCCCTCACTTCCCACAGATTGTGCCCTTTCAGGTGCTGACTCCCAATTGGGTGGTTTTGTGTATGTTCTAGAGCCCGTGGGCCTCTCCAACAAACTCTCCTGTGAGATTGGGAGATTCTCTCCCCGCCATAACCTCCACAGGTTTTTACAACCAGAGGTTTTGAGGCTTTATTTCCACATGCTGGAACCCTCGGTTGTGTGGTCCGTCTCACTCCCCAGTTGTTCCTCCTGGCTTATCCACATGCAAATATGGGAAATTGTGTCCACCAGCTGTGCCTATCTCTGCAGCTGCTACCAGTCTGGATGTATGTTTCTTCTTTAACTCCTTGGTTGTTAGACTTCCATGCAGTTTGATTTTCTGGCAATTCTGGTTGTTATCCTTCTTTTGGTTGTGTGAGGAAGCGAAGTGTTTCTACCTACACCTCCATCTTGGCCAGAATCCCCCCTGAAATTACTGTATTTTACTATTTTAAGAAAAGTACTATGAAGCAGTTGGATCATTGGGAAGTAAGCCCCTGCAGATGAAATGGAGGTCTTAGGTGTGACGGGACCAGACGAAGCAGAGTCCCATTCCTGATCGGAGAAGAAGATAAAACTCCTATGAGCTCTGTTCATAGGCTGGACAGCACAGTACACAACTTGCCTCTTGGAATGATCTTTTGAGACCTGGGTATCCTTTGAAGAAACAGCTTTCAAGTCACTGTCTGAGAGGAATCACTATTACACGATCCCTTGTCAACTACCTCCATCCCCTTTTATAGCGCCCTGCCATGGCACACACCGTGGGAGATTATGGGAAGCAAGTTCTTGGTGTCTCCTCTACGTCATCTCAGAAATAAAGCCCTATCCTAAAGCTTCTTATTGGGCGTGCTGATTTTGACCATCTTGTGTGAGCTGGCCCTGGGACAACGTCTTTTCAAATGTCAGTTTGCCCTTGATGGCTATGACTTTAAATCGTACATTTAAAACCTCATAGAAATTATGACATCTTTTTCCTATACTTGAAACAATATTAAGTACATCAAGACATGGAATATCTTTAGAAAGTATATAAATAAGTCATTATTAAACATTAATATCCAGAATATCTTCCTTTATTATATTAATACATATATAGCAATGCAATGTAAAACAATGATATACATTACTTAAAACCATGAATTTGGCTCATAATTAGCATAGACTTATAACAAATTCATTTGGATGGTAGCTACAAACATACAAAGAATGATTCTGGCTTCTTTTGTGTATGTATAAAAAAAATCCTAAAAACCAATATAACTTAAACAGAAATTAATCCAGAGCTATGTGAAAATTATCCAGCAAAAAAAGAATCCTAATATCCATCTTGTTTTAAGTTTTAATTGGATAATAAATTATGTTTCAAAAATCTTTACATAAAAATTCTAATACCACCATCCACGAATCATAAAGTATAACAGATAGTATATATTTTTTACCTAATCATCTTTTAGACTCACAGTAAAAATATATTGCTTATAGCAAATAAATTGAACAATTTATCCAAACATTGTTACATAAGAAGTTTTAAGAAACTGTAAGTAATTCTTAATACTCTCGTTTTGATTCTCCGACTTTTCAAGACAATGTTGTATTTCTTTCAAACATACTTCCTGATGTTGTGCTTTCTAAATAAAAAAGGAAATGAAGATAATCAATAATGACATTCATATTAAAGAATAATCATAATATAAAATTTGTATATACAATACATGATTACATGATTTTAATTTTTTAAAAGAGTCTTAACATTAATGTATTATTAAAATCCAGGACAACTAAAGCACATACGTGGTTAATATTTACTATGATATAATTTGTTGTAATACACATTCACTTATACCAAAATTATTATACATTTAATATGATTAACTTAATGGGTTTTATTTAAAACTGTTATAATTAATTTCTCTCACATTTTAACATATTTTAACACTAGTTTTTGCCATTTTTATCTGCCTAAGAATTCCTATTTTATAACAATAAAATTGCTTTTGCTGTTTTAAAAATGGACAGAATTCTAGTTTTTATATTATAAATATTTTGTTTTTAGAATCCTTAATATAAAGAATATTGTAGGTGTTTTTTATTTGAAGAAAAATTTAGAACCTAACGTATGTATTTTTTAAATATTCAGTTCATATAAATTTTCAAGTAGATCTGTTCTAGTTGGAAATATTTTAGACAGGCTGCAAATAATATTTAGCTTCCAACTAAAATGTAGGCACCTTGAGAAGAAAAATCTTTTATCTCCTGCCGATCAGGCACTCAATAAGGCTGGACACCTTCTGACACCGAGCAGTGCTCAGTGCTCCTCAGGTGAAGCAGGGTGGTACGAAGCAATGTGCTAGGCTGGGCTATACAAAGTTACAGAATGAATACAGTGAATCTTTGTGGACCATCAGTTTTACTCAACATTTTGGAGGGAAAAATACTAATACAAACACACATATTGTTGGGTAGAATGCAAAATGTGCCTCCGTTCTAGGATAACACGTAAGACTCCAGTCCCATTTCAGGCTTCAGGAAGGGTGGCCTGAGCCTGCGCATCCACTCTGCCCCCGACTGGAACGCCTGGGCGGAGAGTCTGAAGAGGCCTGCTGCGGGGGGCGGGGCGCTGTGGGAGACCCCGGGATGGGCGGGTGGGAGGCGGGCTCTCAGGGTGCCACGACTCAATTGGAGCTAAGGAGTGTTCACAAAAATAAACACTGATCTGCCCCCTGAACTGCCCCCTTGAAGGGACAGGATACATAAACTAATTTTTCAGCAACGTCTAAATCTATGCTTAGAATTCTAGATTTTCACTACTGTAAAAATTATCAGGTTTAATAAAACATCAAATGGAGCATCAAATGGTACTAGGAGTATTATAGCAAAACCCATCTCAGCTTAGTGTACTTATTTTATTTTTTTCAGAAGCTTTAATACATAAAAAACATCACATATATTTACAGTATCATCAACTTTGATGGTGAGTAAAAAACAGGTTTAGAAATAAAGAGAAGGTCTGTGCTAAATTCAAAGTGATAAAATTAAACTATTATCGCATGTCAAAAAATCATTCAACTTTTGAACCTTTCAGATTTTCAATTTTTCACACACTTTGGAATGAAAAATTAGTTTTCATGGAGTCTCCAGCTCCTGGAAAAAATAAAATATCATTATTTTATATGTCATTGTTAAGTAGAGAGTTTTCAAGTAATGTAGTCATGATTAGTGCTAGCTTTCATAGTATCTTATGCCAGTTGGCCACTTCATGAACATTTAGGAAAAAACATTAGAAGACTAATTAAACACAGCCAATTTGGTATTCTCATTTCATGGCTGCATGGACCAAAGCATCCATCTCAAGTGCAGATATAACAATAGTGAATATTTACTTAATGCCAACTTATAACTTTCTAAAATATAATATTCATTATTCAAGGCAAGTATCAAACTCTAACTCATAATAATTGCTTAAATTGTATCTTTCTTAAAAAGGAAAAATTTATACAGAAAAAAATAAGTAGATTATATCTGTAACTTTCATTAAGTAGCTGTCATGCAAAAGTAATACATAGGGAAAGGGCCTGATGAGACTTTGGGGGAAATGTAATAGAAGCTACCAAGAATGAGGATAATAATTCTTTGGCATAATCCTGACATTTATAATTTTTATGATTTATATTATTTGTTATTTGTAATAGTGTCAGTAAAGAAATAGCCCTGATTTCCCTCGCTTTGTACTTGAACTGTTTAAGTAAACTAACAAGGTAAGAATGTTAAATATTAATTTATTTTTCATGAAAATACATAAGCCATACTAATACTTACACTGTTTACTTTGCAAACAAGTTGATTTTGTTCTTCAATTTTCTTTCTAAGCTCAGTTTCCAGATCTAGTATTTTAATTTGTAAAGCCCTCTCTCTAGATGACATTTTCTCTACTTCTTCAGAAACCTGTAATTTTCATTAAAAGAGTAAAGTAACTAAATGTGCTTTCTTTAAAGTATAATTTAAAGCCCTGACATAGTTATCCTATACCTAGATTTTCCAAACAGATATTAACTGGATGCTAGACAATTTAATTAGAAAATGTTTAAAGTTGTTCCATCATAAGGAAGCACAGGTAGTATAAGTACCTGCAAAATGGCCTGGGATAGAAGAGGGGTATGCGTTGGCACTGCTCTGTGACTTCGGGAGGCTTTTTCTCCAACACAATGTTGCTATACCCTACCGAGACCACTTTCCGCTTTACAGTATTTATATTCCCCACGGTGTCCAGAGTGGTGCTGGAGCACAGACCGTTCTGATTCAATGCTGGTTACAGACCTGAATGGATCAGGGCAGGTGATCTCTACACTTCACACACGCACAAGAGAGGTTGATTTTTCCTTCATTTCCTTTCAAAGTGGTCTGAATTTGAGTTCTCATGTACCTCTGACTCTTTATTTAGTAGCAAGTCTAGCTTACCTGTGCTCATCCGAGGGTTCGGACATGTGGGAGCTTGTTTACAAGAATGATGGGCTGGGGCCTGAGCAATGAGAGCGAAGGTGGAACTAGTTCAGGAACAAGGAGCTCGTGGGAAGGACTGTCCTCTCATCTAACTCCTATGAAGTCAATTCTAAGCTATTTTAAAGTGATGTACAAATATGTGCACAAATTCTAAGGGTGACTGTGAGTGTGGCATGCTGGCAGAATCTGAAGCTGTGGAAGAAAGAGCCCTCAGAACAAATGTCCCCACCTTTGACCATGTCCCTCAGTGTGGACGAAGGTGACAGTGCAGTGACAGCATTCCTCATGGGACAGGAACTGGAGACAGCCCCACTGTCCACTCAGCAGGAGCGAAAGGAAAGGACGCACACATCTCTAGGGACTTTGAATTCTCGAGCAGGAACCTGAAAGCATCTAGCATTTCCAAAGTCCACTTAGGCTGAACCCCAGATAAAGTCACTTCTTATTTTCCTCCCAAAGGTTGGTGATACTGAGAAATCTGGATTAAAATTCTACCACTGGCAGTAAATTTTACTACTTAGCTTTTATTCAATGATGTGTCTTTCAGTATCAATTAAAATTGGTTTTCCAGAGTTAAAAAATATATATGTTAACACTTGCAATCTAAGAGCCACATATCAAAGATATCGAATTTTACCTGACACATGTGGAATCGCCATTAATAGGCTGTGGAAAGACCATGGGAGGAAGAGAGTTTAAAGGGAATGATTCATAATTTGGTATTGGACATGTTAAGTTTGAGATGCCGCTGTTAAGTGAAGATGCCAAGTAAGTACCAGAATGTATGAGGCTAGAATTCAGGGGACAGAGGAGTCAGGGGTGGGGATATCCACTGAGAGTCATCAGGGAACAGTTGGTCTCTTTTAGCATCATTCTGTCCTACGAGGAAACTCATAATCCCCATTTTATCAATTAAGATAAGTTTAGGAAAAGTTTCACAAACTTTAGGAAGTTTAGGAAAAGTAACTCGTGCTGGGTTAGGGTATAATATACCAGAGATAATTCAACGACAATTCCTGCTGGACACCAAAGCCCACCTCAAGTCCTTTCAAGATTACATTTTCAAATCATATCATAAGTTTACCTCTTCTTCAAGATCTTCCTGAATCACTGCTCCTCAGCCCCGGGTGGAACGCCCTTGCCCCCTTCCCTCCACCGGAGCACCTACGTGCTGGGTGACACTGGCTTGTTCACATTCCCTTCTCCTAAGCCACGGGCACCCTGAGAGCTGTGGCCAGGTCTTACTCGTCTTTGCATCTCAAGGACTAGTAGAGACACACAGTAAGATATTTATTAAACGCTATCCAAATGGATTTAACTGGAACTTAATTCTTATATGTATTTTTTAATGCAATGATTTTTCCCAAAAGGGAGTTGAGCATTACAGCTCACTGGATCCTAACTGAAACCAAAATGTTCAATAATTTTCACATTAGCTTTGGTTTTATTTTTTTTAAAGGGAGGTGGAGGGAGAATATTCCTTCAACGTGTTTTCCATCCCTACCCTCTACCCTGCCACATCATCATTATCTGGTAAAGCAGCTCTGGACCAGTAATACATCTGTTTAACTGCAAAAGGCACAAGTAGGTAAAAAACAAAAGTGTAATTGCTCCCTTCACCCTGTCATCAGGATAAAAACAATAACTATAGGTCTGGCAAGATGAGACATTGTCTGTTTAAAAAAAGGACTCTTTGGTAAACTAATTAAAAAGTTTCTAAATAAAGGCCCTCTGTACCTTTTGTCTCCCTTCTTCTAAAGCAGCTTCCAGCTGTCTAGCCAATGCTGTATATTCTGCAGACTTCTCTTTAAACTGAAGATTGCTCTGCTTAAGACATTCTTCTTGGTTCTCCAGCTTCTTTTCAAGCTCTTTATTTTCTGCATCCATCTGTTCTAATTTTCTTTTTACAAAAACATATATTTTAAAATTGTAGTGTGTAGAAATAAATGTAACACCAATTTTAAGTCAATTTAATACTTACTGTTTAAGGTTTTCACATTTCAACTGAATAAGATAGTTTTCTTCTTCCAGAGAAAGCTTTGTCAGAAGATTGTGATTTCCATCAAACTAAAAGAGAAAAAAATTTTTCTTAGTTATTTTCTTTATAATCAATTTCTGAAGAAATCTGTAAGTTTTATTGTTAGAACAATCAGAAAAAACAAGAAAGTAGCCCTGGCTGATGTGGCTCAGTTGGTTAGAGCATCATCCCATGACCGGAAAGGCTGCGGGTTCCATTTCCAGTCAGGGCACATGACTGGGCTGAGGGTTTGATTCCCGGTCCGAGTGCCTACGCCTATGATCCCTGGTCTGGGTGAATATGAGAGGCGACCAATTAATGTTTCCCTCCCACACTGATGTTTCTCTCTCTCTCTCTTCCTCTTTCTCTAAAGCAATGAAAAAATGTCCTTGGGTGAGGATAAAAAAATTTTTTTTAAAACAAGACAGTATATTATTATTACTCCTACACATAGAGTCACCAAGAAATATTACATTGTTAAAACACAAGTTAAAAAACTATAGTTCCTCATGGAAAGTTATCTACTGCAATTTTTTCTAAAAGATAGCAATTAAAAAACATGAAAAATGTTTTATTGCAAAAGGACATTTAGTAAGTGTGAAGATTTTAAAAACTGTAGAATATTTAGGCTTACTCTAATAGTTTTTTGTTTCACCTAAATAGTGATTAATAACAGAATATCTGTGAAGGTGTAACTATGATTAAAAAGCATATTTGTGAAAGCAAATTAAATTAATAAGGAAATCAATGATAGCTACACTTGCCTATGCTATGATAGAATGCATGTCCCATTTCTTTAAAAGCTATATTTAAATAGTTCCAGAAGCAATGAAATTTGTCATAATTTCAATTAGTAACTTAGGTTATCTATGTAATTTGACATTTTCCTAGAAATCTCTTCTCAAGAATTTAAATTCAGCAAAGTTTTGTTAGCATGCTTTTAAAAACAGAATGTATTTCAAAATTAAAATCCAAACTACATTTAGAAGATAGGAAATCATTCCTAAAAATGTTTTGCGAATAAAGAAAAATAGTTGCTACCATCCTTGGACATGCTTCTTTGACAAAACAAAGTACTTAATTAAAACATATATATTAACCCTGGCTGGTACAGCTCAGTGGATTGTGCGCGGGCTGGGAACCAGAGGGTCCTGGTTCAATTCCCAGTCAGGGCACATGCCTGGGTTGCGGGCCAGGTCCCCATGAGGACCATGTGAGAGGCAACCATACATTGCTGTTTCTCTCCCTCTCTTTCTCCCTCCCTTCCCCTCTCTCTAAAAATAAATTAAAAAATAAAATAAAACATATTTATTAAGTGCTCACGATGTGCTATGCACTGAATTAGAAGACAGCCATGTAGTAACTAACAGGGCATCTGAGATCGCTGTTCTAATGAAGTAAAGAAGTTTATGTCCAAAAAATTGGAAATAATCCAAACAAACTTGATGCACAATACTAATTAAAATAAATTATAATAATTTAGCTTACCCTGACATCAAAAACTATGCATGTAAACATGGCATTGCTCCCCCTCTTATGCTCTTACAATGTCCTCAACTATCTAAATACAGATGTGTATGAATAAACTGAATCAGCAACTCTGGTTACCATTTTTCTACTATAAAATACTAAAATAATAGCTTGCAAAATAATATTATAGTATCTGCACAAAACTGGTATTTCATCAACTGACTTAGATGGGAGTAGAATAAATCAAACCCTGACACGAGTGCCCTCAACTGGTGAAATCATTCGTAAGCATTTCCTTAACACATCAGCAAAGGAGGGAGTGACGGCGGGACACCTGGCCCTGCAGCTCCCTAACGGTGTGGGCCTGGTCCGCACACTTCCCCTCGCAGTGCCGCAGCCGCTCCTGACACTCCCGGAGCCTCCGTTCGGCCGCCATCAGGGAGTCGCGGACGTGCTCTAACTGCTTCAGCTGAGACTCCATCTGGCCTCTCATCTGAGTTGTCGCATTAGGGAAATATGGGTAAGGATCAGCATTAATGTTCTACTGTCTTAAATACTAGATATGCTTATAATATATATTTTAGGTATAATGATTTTAAACAAAAAGATTCCGCTAAATATGAATAAATACTAGGTTAGTCTCTGCTAAATACGAACATAAAATTCAAAAGGGGACTATAATTAGTTTTCAAAAAGTTTGTTGAGTAAATGAATATATTAGCTTGCAGGGAAAATATTTAACCTACTTAGGAAAAGAAACTTTTGATTCCTGTCATTTATATTCCAGCATAAATATTACTAATACAGCCAGGTATGGTAGTTTTCCACTATCCAGCCATCAGTCTGAAGTAACTGTCACTCTTTGTCATTCAACCTGAGACTCAGTTATTTCAATTAAAGCGGCCTTGCTGTACTCATCTTAGTCCAAATGAATGGAGTTTACTGTATATTATTTCAAGAGAGCTAACATTATCAGTCCTAAGTAGACTATTTCATTATTAATGTTATTACAAAGTAAATGTCTCTAATTTTATCTATGTTAATTTCTCTGGCTGCTGCAGTTCCTCAGTGTGGCACTTTTGTAGAGATGTGACATGAAGCAACCCTAAGATATGCTTCTACTATTCCTTAAGGAAAAATAAGCAGACACATGGCACCTGGGATGTCCACGGGGAGGAAAAGCAAGAGCTAGCCTCTTTCCCTGACACGGAAACCACCTGGGGCTGCTATGCCACCTCTGGCAGGCTTAACGCACAAGATACAACTAGAACAAAGCGCACCTCCCCAAACATCTAAGAGCCCCTGAGAAAATGAGGAGACTTCAAATAGTGGAAAAATAAACGGAACAATTTCATTTAAAAAAAAAAATGACTTTTCTGGATTCATACCGGAAAGAAACCACTGGGACCTCACGGTGCCTGAAAAACTCAGGCTCCTGCTCCATCTGCCATTTGAAAAGGTTTTTAAACTAGGCTTTTATTTACAGTGCTGCCTAGCAAAAGACAAGACATTTGCATTGGTCTCATGGGAAAAGAGACCAAGAGACATGAAATGATTTCTTCTCTAGTTCGCTAAAAATAGGAAAAGCAATTCTAAGAAAGTAGTAAGTCGCACGTTAATGGGTTATCTATCTATCTCTGATCTATCTATCTCTCTTTAACGGGCAGAATGCCTGCTCTGGCCGACCCCTTCCCATTGGTGCCTCACTTGAACTTCTCAGTCCCAAGACACTGAGAAACCCCAGAGCCAGCAGTCACCTTATTACACTCAGCTGGCGCTGAACAGTAACATCCCATGACCTCTCCAGCTAGCGCCGTATGGCTTTCACTGCTTCCTTACCAAACATGAAAAGACCCAAAAAGGGATGCGGTTTCATTTAAGAACTTAAAAATATTCACAAAAACATCATAACCTGCCAAACTGGCCTTCCTCTCATTCTGTTGCAATAGGGTGAAAAAAGGAAATGATGGGTTTTTTTAATATTATTTTTCTTCCAACAAAGCATTTAGAAGAGAATATTTACTTTGCTCTGTTAGACACAAAAGACCTACAACCAGAAAAATAAGGTGAAATTAAAAATGAGAGGTATTCAAAGTTGCATATTTATGGTTGATGAAGGTCAGTGATAACCATTTTTTTGAGCTATGTAAGTCTGCTCTTGAGTAAGAAAAATTAAATGTTTATGCTATTTTCCAAATATTAAGGAAAAAGTGAAAAAACAGTCATACAAACAAACACCATTTCAAGCCTGGAAGAAACATTATTTCCTCAGTAAACAAACTCCTACAAAGATTGAGAACAGATAATTCCTAGGTCTAAACTAGAGAAAATGACTATAATAAAAGATATTTGTATATATTCATAAAGTATAAAATATATATCAAATATTATTTTATTATTTAAAATGTCAAACTTACCTTCTCTAATTTTTTATTTTTGTTTTTTGTTATTAGGTTATTTTCACTTAGCAAATTTTCACATCTGCTTTTCACCTTTTCAGCTGCTTCTTGCAACTTTTGTATCTGAAAATAGAACATATTAGAGTAATATATTATTTTATTATTAGGATGAAATAAAAAGCTAGATATCTGAATTTTCAATTTTGAACAAATCATTATTTCCCTATCAATACCTCAGCCTGTTTATCTAATATTACTCCTTCCTTAAATATGGGAATCACTCAATGCTCTCCTCTAATCCACAATCCTTTTATGATTTAACTATCTTTTCCCATCAATATTCACAGACTGTTCCCTTGAGCTCCGAATGCTAAAGAGATCTTCATTTGCAGGTCAGAGTCACAGAGAATCAGCCTCTGGTTCAAACTACCTTCAAAACCAATTATTTTACCCTCAAAATCAAAATCTGCTCAAAGGATATCTAACTGAGTACTATACACAAGGCCCAGAGCCTAGAATATGGTAGCTCACCCAAAATATTCCTGCTAAGGGACTAAACCCAAACAACTGGCTGGGGACCCAGATGAGGTTCTCAGTACCATGAGCCACAGACCACCATCGCCTCCATTCCCACCCTTGGCCTGGATGGCTCACGGACAGCTCAACTCCACTGTCCCATCTAAACTACCACATGCAGCCTCTTCCGACTTACCTACACCATGCTCCCCTTAAGCTTGTACCTTTAGTTCAATACTTTTCAATTCAAATGTTCGCTTCCAGTGAAATCTAACTCTTTATCAAGCAGTTTGCTACCCATCATTCACAGACCTGCATAAATCCCATCTTTCTCACAAAGTTTTTTCTTAAATATTACATCTCCAAAACATAAGCTTTTCTATAAATTATCATTGAATACATGCTCCATCCCATATATATTATCATATGTTCTTTCTAGATATTTCTTGGGAGTAAGTCTGAATTACACTTGATTTATTGGGAAAAGGGGAATATTGGGCTTTAATGGCCCTAGAAAAAAGTTGTTATTCTAAATCAATACCATTAAATATACAAGATGACAAAAAATATACACAAGATTAACAAGGTTATGCACAGGTTTACATTACCTATGTAATTAATTTTAGATCTACTTTTAGGAATATCCAACACATACAAAACCAATGTTTGAATCAGGAATCAGCAGAATCATCTATTTATAAAAGTATTTAGGACCTTAAGAAACATTTGAGACATACCATGTTCTATCACAAATAAACAGCTTCACTTTTTTTCAGTTCTGTTTTCTTAGATCTTAAACAAATACAGTGTTTTAAATTGTCTACCAAATTTAACATTAAAATAAATGCAGTGGTCACCTGAGTTTTATACACTTCAATAAGGGTTTTCTGTTGTTTTTCTACTTCTTGCAATTCTAAGAGTTCCTTTTCAACAGAAACAACCTCGTCCTTCAAAGTAGCAAGTATCGTCTAGCAAGGAATATAGGAATAGATATTATAAATCATTAAAATTCATTTGTACTCCAATGCTATAGGATTATAAAAACATAACTCATTTACCAACAAAGTTAATAAAATAATTATTTTTGATTACATTTGATTATCTAAAAAATTTAAGGATTTCAAAAATTAGTGATACTTATAAACAACTTCAAACAGCTTATATAAGTAAGACATAGTTTTAAAACTTTTAAAATTTAGTGACAAAAAAATGACTTGGAAAATAGACCACGTTCCTAGTTGGGAAGAAACAAACCAGTTTTTTCCAAATCAATAAAAGTTTAATGCAATTTCAACCAAAAGTATAACAGTTGGGGGGGGGGTGACAAAATTAATTAAAATTCACATGGAAAAATAAATAGGAAAGACTAATAAAATTTTGAAAGGAATGCTAAATAGAGAATGTCAGTACTTATTAGATATTTAAATGTATGAAGAACTAAAATTAAGATACTAATATAAGAATATAGAGATTGATAAAATAGAAAATGAAAAGTAACTAAAATTATATCTAGTATATGACAAAGGTTGGATTTTTAAGTCAATGGGGAAAATATGGGTCAGTAAACAATGGTAGTAACACATTGTTTAACTATTAGAAAAAAATAGATTATTTGCCTATACCCAATTAAAAATAAAAAACAGAGCTATAAAAATTTTCACAGAAAATATTATTGGATATGTAGATAGCAAAAGCCCTACTAAGCATAAAATCAAAAGAAGCTATCGAGAACTGTAAGGATCTGAGATTTTGCCCTGTAAGTTTACAAGCTAGCTCAGCAGAGCTTCGTGGATGCCTAACAGCAGGCATGAGACTCCCAGGTAGGAGACACGGGGCTTTATTACTCCCAGCAACAGCGGCGGCCAGGTATCAGCATTTGTGTTCGTCTCTAAGCCCCAGTTCCCACAGGGCAACACAAAGAGGCTGCCAGACGACACCTGTACATAGAGTGGAATGCATGACAGAGGAGCAATGCTGAGTTTAGGTACTCAGATCTCTTATAAAAGGCAGTCATCATGTCTACCCTTTGGTGTAAGGAAACACTGCTATGTTCCAAGCATTTGGAAGCAAGCATTGCTATCTTTCTCTGTATATACATCCTTGAAGAGACAGTCTGGATCCACAGACAGTCAGTGCCTCTGCTTACAAGATGTGCAGAAATAGAGAGACTTTCAACAGAAGCAGTGGAAAAAAAATATAATATGTATGTATGTATACACACAAAAATATACATACATACAATATACACACATGTGTATATATATCCAAAATTTCATAGTTCCCTCAAAAGGTTTAAGAGGCAAGCAAATTTTGTAAAAAGTAACAAATTATGACAAAAGATAATATCCTTAATATATGGAGTTCTTATATGTTAATGAGGAAAAAGGACATAAAAAGTAATGAGTAGGTAACTCAAAAAAGCAGAAATATGTATCATCAAAAAATACATAAAAAATGTTTTCTACTCAAAAAAATGCTCTGGGGACTGGATATTCTTCCAGTAGTGAAAAGGAGACAAAAATTCTTCCCTCCATGGAGCTTACATATTGCATATACAGAGAGACAAAAACAAGGGGCAGATGAGACCAAAAAAACCCCAGACTAAGAAGTGAAATATATCACATGAAAGCAAGAGAGGAAGGAAAAGTTGGGGATGGGCCGGAGAGGCCTCCTGAGAAGGGGACCAGTAAACACCAAAAGGAAGTGTGGCTCTGAGGGACGAAGAGTCCTGTTGAGAAAGGCAATGGTGGGCGAAGTCCTGACCAGTCAGGGGAAAACAGGAAGAAGGCCAGGCGGCAGAAGGGAAAAAACAAAAGGGGCAACGGGAGGAAATGAGGTGAGAGAAGTGGTGCAAAGCCAGATGGTGTAATGCCCTGGAGATGTTTACTCCATCAGCCAAGATATCACTGGAGGGTTCTGAGTGACATGGTAACATTTCTATAGAAACTCCTTACAGCTACACTGAATGCTTACTGCAGGGTCAAGGACAGAGGCAAAGAGTTAGCAAGTCAGTGCAATAAGCAGATGATGGTGGCTTGAACCAGGATAATGGCAGGGGTGCTGGTAAGAAGTGGTCCAAGTCGGGGCATATTTGAAGTAGATTTGCTGACAGACTGGAAGCGGATGTGAGAGAAAGGAGTCAAGGATGACATCAAGTAATGGAAAGGGTGACTGCCACCGAATGACATGAGGATAGTGTAGGAGAAACTATTCTCAGGAGTGCAGGAGGTCTATTTTGGACAAAACTTTGCAATACCAATTAAACACCGTAGTGGTGATTTCCAGTAGGCAGTAGAATATATGTATGGGATTCGGGGGCAAAGCCCAGGCTAGAGATGTAAATGCAGAAGCCTCTAGGATGTAGATAATATTTAAAGGCCCAACAGTAGATGAGATCACCTATCAAATCTGAAGAGATTTGTTTTAAATTGCCTAATACAAGAAAGAAAAATACAGGGACCCATTTATGGTGGATAATTTAGAAATATATAACACCAACATTAAAAATGGGCCTCCCTCTGACCATGTAATTCGCACTAGAAATTTATCTGAAGAAAAGAGATATGCAAAAAGATTCAAAGAAACTACCCACATTTTTAATTACAAAAAAAAAAAAGGAAGTAGTTCAAAATCCCAAAAGTTACACATATGCTAATATAGTAACTTTAGTTATCTCTGTTGTGAGCTTACAGGTGATTTTTATTTTTTTTTCTCATTTTGTGCTTTTCTGTTTTTCTAATGTCCTATAATAAATATATAGGGCGTCCTAACCCTCCAAATAAAGTGTTGTTCTTTTCGACAGAGGAAGTCACTGGGCCTTAGAAGCAACATCAGCTAGCTTCGTTTTTATTTGAAACTTTAAAATCTAAAATGATTCTAAAGTCATTAAAAGTAACAAAACATGACATCTAGGCAATTTTACGTTATAAAGAACATATGCCAAACATACCTCAATTTTTTTCTTAAACGAAGTCCAGAAAATAATGTAGTAAAAGTACATGTTTCTGAGTTATTAACAGAAGATACAAACTTTAACAATGATTTTATACTTATGTAATTTAAAATTAATTCCATTACCATCTAATTACAAACTAGATTTATAATTAATGAAATATCCTTCTAATCCTTTCTCCCTGAAAGATATCAAGGAAATTAAGAAAATAAACACAATAAATAAAATTCCCTCTTCCTAGATGAAACATTTAAAGCATATATTCAATAAATATTCATTGAGAAATAAATATATGCCCCAGCTTCCCTGGGCATCTTCTGCATACAAACATGGGGGTTTATAAGGAGAGCTTCATCCTAAATGAGAAGATTTGGGGAGGGGGAGTAGATTTTGAGCTGACCTTTAAAGGAAAGGTAGAATTTAGATACTGAGAAAATAGCATGCCAAACTGAAAGGCTAGTAAAGCTATAGGAATCGATACAGAAAAACATGAACAAATGGCATGAAATGAGTATTTGTATTCGGTTAGAGCTCGGGATAACAGTATACCACATGCTCTCATCTCCCTTGCAGCTATGTGGGGTCATATGCCTAAATAAGTAGAAGAGCCTAGAGGTATGAAACTTTCAGGAAGTCTCTCTAAAGGGGAAGAGGTGGAAAATGAAAGGGAGATAATCCATCATTTTTCCTCCTTTCATCTTGATGCTTGAAACTTCACTACAATGGCTAGAGCTCCAGCCGCCTTTTTAAATCACGAGGATAAGCTTCACAACCTAAGAATAGCAGAGTAGAGAGCTAAAAATAGAGGCTAGGTTATCTGATGCTGTATCAGCTTTGAACTGCCAACTCTGGTTTTGTTTTACATGATCAACTTCTTTTCTGTTTTCTATTTTCTGTCCTCCAAAATTAAAATTATGAAACTGAGAATGATGCCATTGCTTTTAGTCAGGTCTCATCTGGCTAGGTGCATCTCTGATTGAGAACTCAAATTGTTCTCAGGAAATATAAAAGCTTCTTCCTCATCTTTTTTCTGGTACACGTACAAACCAATCACCCCTTGGATTTGGTTAAGTTGGAACATTCTTTCTGGTTATGAAGCAGCCAAGAACATACTTTCTGGTTTCAAACAGACCATGGCTCAGGTTATATCCTGTCATACATGATACCTAGAAATACTCTTACGCTTTAAAGTTAATGTAATTTTGGAATGTTCGCTTAGCTAAAATTGGAAAGTAAATACATTTTTTTAGGTTGAGACAAGGAAACAGTTATTCAATTTCTTAAATCTTATTTAATACTGCTGAAAACAATTTTAACATGTATCTTTGTACATAACTTTCAAATTTAATACCTATATACAAATGTGTGTGTGTGTGTGTGTGTGTGTGTGTGTGTGTGTGTGTTTGTATGGAAGTTACCTATTATAAATGATACTTCAATACTCAAGAAACATAAAGGACAAAATGATACAACAGCGTTACATTAAACATACTGTTATTCCAAATACTGTACTAAGAGGACTAGCTTGTCATTGTACAACACACACAAATACATTATACACACACAGAAACACACAGTACCTTTAACTTTGTATTCTCAAGGTTCAGAGTTTCACTTTCATATTCAATTGACTGAAGTTTTCTAAGAATCTCTTCACATGAATTTTTTCCATTGTCCTCCATTTTCTTCAGGTCTTCCAAAAGATTATTGATTTGCCTTTATTAAATAAATGATATATTTTGTAAGATTATTGAAATTTTCATTCAAATAATAAATATATCGTAAGTGTGTTTCTGAAGTTATTTTGGTAGATGCACTGTTTTAAAAGTTAATGGAATTCACAGAACAAGGGAAATAGGAAGCAATCGTCTATATAAAGTTGCTACCTAAGTATCCTTGATTAGAAATAACTACCCATTGGCCCGGCTGGTGTAGCTCAGTGGATTGAGCCCGGGCTGGGAACCAAAGGGTCCCGGTTCGATTCCCAGTTGGGGCACATGCCTGGGTTGCAGGCCAGGTCCCCAGGGAGGGCCATGTGAGAGGCAACCATACATTGCTGTTTCTCTTCCTCTTTTTCTCCCTCCCTTCCCCTCTCTCTAAAAAAAATAAATAAAATCTTTAAAAAAAAAGAGAAATAACTACCCATTGATAATGCCAATGAAAAATGACACAATATTCTCTTTGCTATTCAATAAAACATTTAAACTATCATCCACAGATATGTCTGTCTGTCTCTCATTCACACACATATAATTTTGGGGCACAGTTAAATAAAAGATCAAGTGAGGCAATAATTAATCTTTAAAAGCAAATTACATATGCTAATTTTCAATGATAATACTAAAGAAAATATATAGAAAATAAGACATTTAAAAGCAAATATTCAGAGTTCACTGTTTATCAATAATATATTTCAAAACATAAAATATATATATTTTTATAACTGATTTTCTTTGTTATGCACTTAAAGCATTTGAAGGAATAATAATTTTGGGGATTTTGACAGCATTTTTGCTTTTCTTATACACTACAGTATGATATATTCTTACTTATACATCCTTGTTTAGTAAGAAATACTACTTCCACTTTAAGGCAAAGTTAGTGTTAACATTTACTGCAAATAACAGATGACGTGTGGTCAAATACCAACTATTAACTTACAAGTTCAAAATTTCAAAATGTGAACACCAATGTACTTTCAATGGGTAATCATTTTTGTTGTATTTTTAGAGTAAGAAAAGTTTACAGAACTATAAATAGAAAAATATCAAATCACACTGACAACACCTTTACCACATGTAATCCAGGAGAACCAAAATATAAAGCACTCAAAGGAAAGAACTGAAAACACTTATTACACAGTAAAAGATTCTGAACTTTTTCTTACTTTTTCATTGTCTCAATCTGAACTTCCAATTCAGTTTTTTCTATTACGATTTTCTCATAATGACTTTTCCAGGCATTGGAAGCTGAAATTGCTTCAGACAACTTGGCTTCCTAAAAAATACATAAAGTACTCATCTTGTAATTTAATAACACTTTGGTTTTGTTCAGGCCCCTCATCACAAATATGTTATAAACAAGGAAACATCCTATAAAGCACGAAACTTTTGTTATAGAAAACTTCAGTGCACAACTCTGAATATAGCAAGATTTTAAAGTAAACTTTAGTAATACCTTTATGTTGCTATTATTTTATAAGCACATAGTGGTAGCTGCAACTTAAAACCTTAAGGCTGTTAATGTAATTATTTTCAAACACTTCCTAATTAATGAAGATAATTCCCTATTGACTGAACTTTTCATTTTTCATTCTATGTACAGAAGACACTAACAACTACATAAGCATTGGAGGAGGAAGAAGCCCCCTGGTGTACATGGAAACTACCTGCAATTCCATAATTCCACAGCATTTGCTAATGCGGCCTTACTTCATAATGCTGTCTGCCAGCTTTGTAGAGGCCACCCCCGCTGCCCTTCAAACACTGTTACTGTTAGCAAAGAGATGAAAATGCTAGTGGTGGCTCATGCACATTGAATGTGAGATTCTAAGGTAGAGATTCTTGTTTGTTTTGTCCACTGCTAGGGCTTGGATATTGCCTTGCATAGAGCAGACTCTTAATAAATGTCAAATAAATCTACTCTTTACAAATCCACCTAGTGAGCTGTACAGCCACTGTCCCCATCTGCATTCTACAGAACAAATTCACTGGAATGACAATAGTGCCAATAATCATTAATCAGAAGATCCAGAAGTACAGTAGTCCCTCCTTATTTGCAGGGGTTCGATTCGAAGACTCTGAGTAAATGCCTGCAAATCCAGATAGTACTGACCCCTACATATACTACGTTTATTGTATACATACATACCTATGATAAAGTTTAATTTATAAACTAGGCACAGTAAGAGATAAAAACAATCATAAATAATAAGAGAATAAGTATAACAATATACTGTAATGAAAGCTATGTGACTACCCTGACTGGTGTGGCTCAGTCGGTTGGGCATCGTCCCGCGGACGGAAAGGTCACTGGATTGATTTCCAGGGAGGGCACATGGCTGGGCTGCTGGTCAGGTCCACAGCTGTGGGCCTGCAAGAGGAACTGATCGATGTTTCTCTCACACACTGATGTTTCTTTCCCTTTCTTTCTCCTTCCCTTCCCCTCTCTTTAAAAGTATGCAAATACATCTCTTTAAAAAAAGTTATTTTTCTGTGGTATCTCTCTCTGGTTCGCTCTCAGAATATCGTATTGTACCATACTCATGCTCCCTTCTTGTGATGATGTGAGATGTAAAGCGCCTTATAGAGCTGAGAACCTTCACCTTTTCACTTAAAGAAAGAACTTTATGGCTTCTCTTTGACATATCCAAATTGCCAGCATCACTACGCTTGCATCCTAGGGCCACGAGAAAGTAAAGTAAGGGTTACTTGAACACCAGCACTGTGACACCGTGCCAATCAATGTGATAACGGAGGGCTAAATAAATGACTGCAAGTCAGGGAGCACAGACGGGGTGGATACGCTGGACAAGGGATGATTCGTATCCCAGGTGAGGCAGAGCTGGATGGTGCAAGATTGCAGAAAAGGTGCAATTTAAAACTTAAGTAGTTTATTTCTGGAATTCCCATTTAATATTTACAGACCAGACCACAGCTGACTGACTGTGGAACAGTCAGGGTAACAAACTGTGGAAAGTGAACCCACAGGTGAGGGGGCTACTGTAGTCATGGTAACTGTGAAGATTTATAGGGTGCTTCCTCCGTTCCTTCCACCATACATCTAGTCACTGAACAAATACTTATGAATATATGGTACCCCAAGACATTTTTTTTTTTAAAGATTTTATTTATTTATTTTCAGAGAGAGGAGAAGGGAGAGAGAAAGAGCAATGTATGGTTGCCTCTCACACGGTCCTCACTCAGGACCTGGCCCGCAACCCAGGCATGTGCCCCAACTGGGAATCGAACCGGGACCCTCTGGTTCCCAGCCCGCGCTCAATCCACTGAGCTACACCAGCAGGGCACCCCAAAACATTTTTTATTTATATTTTTACATTTACATTTTTGCTATATTGAAGACTAGTATTTTATTTTCAAATTCTATGTAAAATAAATTTTAATTAAAAAATATGTGCACGACAATGTTTAAGTTGAGTAATTATGTTATAAATTATTTAGAAATTTTACCTAGGAAATAAAGGCTATGAAGAAAATTTAAGACATGATATAATTAATTGTTGAGGAACTACTTCAGAAGAAGTGGTCAAGGAAAGCACCTTGAAGAGATGTCCATTGAAAAGATACCCGAATGATTAAAAAAGAACCACCTAGTGTGAGCCAGAAAAGAACGTGACAGCTGAAGGCAACAGCAAACAGAACAGTGACACCAACCACATGCGTCAGACGGACAGAAAGGAGGCGAATACTGCAGACTGTAGGATGGCCACAAACTGTGTTTGGACACACGTTTTCTCGTTTTGTTTTGTTTTTTTTCCTCCCTACAATCTTATGAGATAGGCAGTATTATTATCCCGTACATTAGAGATAAGTAAGCTTAGAGAGGTTAAGTACCTTACTCAAAGTGGCCAGGTTAACAAATGGAGGAACCTTCCTGCACCGTAGCTGGGGCCTGGCCTGGGTGACGTGACACTATTTAAAGGGAAAGTCCCAAGAATGTTAACGACTTGATTAGCTTTTATCACTCAGGAACATTTTCAGCCATTCAACTACATCTACGACTTTCTAGATTTTGAACCTAGCCCTCAATTCTTTTATCTAGTCAAATTTGTCTGAATGTAGGTAGGTTAAACATTAGTCTTAAAATGTTAACACTTGAGCTTGTAAAATACTGTTGTTTTGTTTACGTGTTTGTGCAAGTCTTCATTTCTAAAAACCTCTAATAATTCTGTAAATCTTAACATAAGGTTCTAAGAGATGGAATACCAGTGAAACATTAAAAAGAGTAAATATTTTATTAATTGGTACTTGAATAAATATAATAATTCATTAAAAACAAAGCACTAAGTCCATTTTCAACTTTGTACTACACACAAAGATAACTTTCACATGGTGTATTTACGTCAGTGAATGGTTTTAAATGCAGTACAGAGTCTAAATGAATTACTGAACAAAGTCATATGGCCCAGTAACATAAATCAGCATTTCCCAAACCAGTGTTCCTCAGAACCAGTTCCAAGAGTTGTTTGTGGGTAAAAGAAGAGTTCTGTGGTTAAAGAAGTGGTGGGAAACTCTGGGTTCAATATCCTTCATCACACCACTTTACTTTTACTAACGTCTTCTCAGGGCCGCTACTGTGCTAATGTACCCTGCAAACTTCCAAAGGGGAGTATGTATGGAACGTGCCTTACACGTAACATATCCTTCTAGTAAAGTCCCCACGGAAATGCTGATATAATTCAATACGTAAATTTGACATTTTATATAATCTTTCAAAATAAAGACTAGAGCAAAAAACTATGAGTTTCTCTAGTGTCGGCAATATTAGGAGAAGCATCATGATATTAACTACATAAATTAAGTAAATAAAATAGTTCAGGAAGAAAAAAATGTATGTACTAACCTGATCTCGAATCTGGGAGGTAAGGTTTTCAATGTCTCCTGTAAAATGTTCAAGCCTTTGTTTGTAAACTTTGGATGCCTTTTTCAGGGCGATCGTTTTTTGCCTACTCGATTCTTTCATTGCTACAGTCTCATGCTTATTCTTTTTCAATTGCAAGTTCCATTGGTATATCTTGGACTCTAAGCTCTAAAAAAAAATTGGCAGCAATTAAACTATTTTAGAATTCCAATGTTTATGTAAACATTGCAAAAATATGTAAATAATCTTCCACATGATGTTAGAGGACTCATATAGTTAATAAAAAACAAAACAGTGAAGAAAGGTGATTTCACCAATGTTTATCTGTAACCAATTACAGAATGCAAATTTAAAATACATAGGTCTAGATAAAACTATTATAGACACCAATATTGGTGATTATGGTACAAACATAACTCCCTTAAAACTGCTGTGCTTAACAACTTTACATCTAGACTATGACACATGGTACTAGTCATTTCAAATCAAAAAACAATTGTGCTAGAGACAATTGAAACAATAGGTACACAAAACTCAAAGGAATTAGTAGCTTACCAAAAATATGATAAAAAATCTATAGATCATGAAGGGTATGGATGAGATAAACATAAACGTATTTACCAAAATGTTAATTTATGAGAACTAAGGGGCATGTCTTGACACTTAAAAGAGCTCAACAAGGACAATAAAAGTACTGCTCTACCTAGTGAGTCGTAACTTTGTGGAAGTTACTATTTTAAGACTGAACAAGGTCATGTAAAGAAATCACTACTAGATCCGTAAGAGTTAGGGTAAAGAAATGTTTGAAGGTGTGTTCCTATCCACTGAGTTTAATGGTGTTAAATAGCAAGACTGTTTTCTTGATATGTCTCTTATGACATAAGGAGAAAAAAAATTAGGCTCCGTTGATGATAGCTATGATTTAGTGTGACTACTCTCGTGTTTTTTCCAAAGTATTCAAAGCATTTGTGCTTAAAGTATTTGAGTATTAAGTATCTAAGAATGTAAAGACTTAAGATTTTAATCCTTTTACATTTTTGAAAGTTGTGTAATACTAAAAAGAATGCAACATTATTACAGAATTTAGATTTCAGTCTTCCATTCACTGGATAATCATTTTAATTTGAAAAAAATCAAAGTCACAGTAGAAAACAGGGACTTAACTACTTAACTCTGACAATTTCTGCTTCATAACTTCTACTAAAGTTGAGATATTTTTATTGTTGCTGAGTTAGCCGTCCCGCCCGTTTCCCCATTGCTGTCCCTCACCCCGTGCCCCTCACAGTCAGTGCCCCACTGTCTGTGCCCCTGAGTCCTCCATTCATGTTCCCGTGCTTGCCCCTTCCCCTTCTTCCCCGTTGTCCCACCCCCTCCTCTTAAACAAGATTTAAAGACTTGATTTCTTTGAAAAGTGATTAGGTAGACTAAAAGCAAAAGATTCTTAAATTGTCTTTAAAAATCTACCTTAAACTAAAATATCCAAGGAATGTTTTAATAAGTCGTTGGGGAAAACACTAAGAGCGCCACAGTAAGTCTCCTCCAGAGAAGCGAAGACCCCAGGGGCGCACAGCCGTCATTCCTCCGGGAGACCACAGGGTGTCATCAGCACACCATGAATAATTGCTACACTTTTGAAAATCTCTTTAAACACTCAAGGCAAAGTAAATTTTTTTTTAGAAATTCCAGTCAAAACTTTCTCACTAGATTACCAATCCCACACATAAACACTATTACGGAATATAATGAAGCTATCAAATTATTTGTATAGTTTCAGAATAAATAAACCCTCACTGTCTTTTGCCAAATGAATAGACATATTTAAAGTCAACTGCTTGCTTTTTCACATTTCCAATACATACTGCATATTATAAAAATAATTATTCTCTGTGTCTTCTAAAATGTGAAAATATTCTAATGCTAATGCTATATTATAAAATTCTAGGAAAAATGGGTTCAAAGTATCTTTGGGGTAGTTCTCAGAGAATTATAATGCAATGTTTATTTTTAAAAGAACCAATATAATAAATTGATTCAACAATACTAAAAAACTGAGATTGATGCTGCCAAACTGAGTTCCTTGTGTTTTTCTTCAAAAATAATAACTTGTTAAACCTAAATTGAAGGATTAAATTCTGACCTGCAATTACTTAATTCCTTAAATTCCAAAAGTGTGTGTGTAAGGTGGAATGTAGAAAAACCAGTAACCTAATGAAACTTCTTTTAATAATTTCTAAACAGCTGAATTTTTAAAAGTCATTTGAACTCAAAATATCAATATTATACAGGAGACTGTCATTGCAAAATCTTAGGATTTTAACCTTATATTCTTTCCTCAAATTATCAGAAACAGAAAAAGTAACTGTTAACTTTTTTAAAAAATCGCTGAATGTAAGAAAACAATTTCAAAAATTTCCCCAACTGCTATTTGAGCAGTTGCTATTTGAGAACATAAAAATTGTGTAAGATAAATTGTAGTAGATAATTATTTGAGACATTAAATCATATGCATTCTCTCGTATTTACCATGATGAGCAATGAAATAGCAACTGCAGTTCACAGGCAATGCCCCGGAACACTGACGCAAAGGACACAGGGAATCTACGGGGGAAGTGCCTAAAAGCACATGTAGGAGGAGAGAGGACAAATTTTACATCCCCTATAAGCCTGTGTGTGTCCCTTTGAAGAACAAAAGCTCACTGAAAGAAAAATAACACCCCAACTGCACTCACGAAACATGCGCCACAGATTGGAGACATCTGCTGATTCAGTAGAGCAAGAGCAAACAAATATAACACAGAAGTCCTCATACTTGGTAGGGTTTGTCTTTGTTCACTTCTCAGAACACTGCTTGTTTTCCTTTGGCAAAACTAATGACAGCAAATCCAAATAGCTAGTGTCATATCATAGCAACCTCAAATTCTTACCACAAGTGGCTGTGAGAATATTTAAACACTCCGTTTAAACCAAAAAATTCATCTTATTTATACCGGTAAAATATATATATATCAAGGAGATTACTTGATTATCTAAATACCAAACCTAGGATAACCGATTTTAAGGTTATTACCATTAGCCCTGGCTGGTGTAGCTCAGTGGAATGAGCAAGGGCTGCGAACCGAAGGGTCGCCGGTTCGATTCCCAGTCAGGGCATATGCCTGGGTTGGGGCCAGGTCCCCAGTAGGGGCCACATGAGAGGCAACCACACATTGATGTTTCTTTCCCTCTCTTTCTCCCTCTCTCTAAAAATAAATAAATAAAACCTTAAAAAAATAAAGTTATTACCATTAGTAACAAACACAAAAATAATAAACATTTATTTAACACTTAACTAAGTATGTGTGAGTATATACATTGCATAGATGTACAAAAACAAGATGGGAATACTATATGCCAAAATGTATTTTTGAGTTATTTTAATTTTCTCTTTAATATTATAAAAATTATCCACAATAAACATAAATTAACTATACGGTGGGAAAGGTTTTCCCAGAAACTCAAGCTCTACAAATCTTTCCTAGGGTGGTACTAAAAAGAGATATATTTCTATATTAGGATTTGGAGGCAAATATTCAGACAGCCCAGAAATCTTAAATTTCAGACCTGCCTCAAATACGTATTTCCCACGGCAATACTGAAGTTGAATTCTTTCAAAACCACCGAACTCCAGAATTCAGGAAAGGCTTTATAGTAGATAATTAACTTATCACAGACTATAAAAATGGGTGAATATGTATAACCTTTACGTATTCTTTTAATTTATTATTCTCCTCTTCCTTTTTATGGATTTGGAACTGTAGTCGTTCATGCACTGCTTTAACTGATTGTGCAAAACGGTTGGCTTTCAAAGCATTTGTCTAAAACAGAGGAAACAAAAAAAATGTGTTATTTGACATATTTCTCCACAATCTTTAACTTACCTGCATTCAGACATGATCTGAACAGCTGATAAAAAGCAGAGTAACACGTCACCAAAATGGTGGCACCCGCCCCACCATGGCAATGGTGTTCTATTCTATGTAAAGCTATTTGGGACGCTTTCTCCTCCCTCCTTTTATTTAAGGGCTCCTGATAATTACCCCTTTTTAAAAATCCCTATCTCCGTTCCTCTGTAAAATTATGGGTATGTCTAAAATGCTGCACCACACAAATTTACACATAGTTCCTAACACACAGTGGTTTAAACCAAGTACCCTGACAGAAACACCGTAAAAATCTAAAAAAAAAGAAAAAAAAAATTAAAAAAAACTAAGTTGTGCTATTTGTCACATTATTTGTGTATTTGTATACAATCTAAAAACCTTTTTGTGTCTATTTCTGAGGACATGGGAGACAGGGTGGAAAGAAAGGAGCCAATATTAAGAAAATAGATGAATTAAGCTCAAAATCTGCTTACCTTTTCATTCTGAAACAAACAAGAAAGTTCTTGGATATAGGCCTCCTTTTCAACTACCTTCTTCTTAAGATCCTTCAGCAAATATAATGTTAGAGTTAGGAACACCATAAACAATGTTGTCTAATTTTATTATAGACACAAATTATAAAAAGACTTACAGTATTTTCACTTTCATTATCAGCTAGCTTCTCTAACATGCTGGATAAATCTGTGTCATCTATCTGTGAAAAAATACGGCTATAAGTCGGTGTTCATAAACTGTATTTCTCTATACAAAAAAGTAAAAAGTGAAATAAGCATCAATTAGAAAAGGAAAAAGGACCCATGGACATGAAAACTGTGTGGTGATACTAGGGGGCAGGGTATAACTGGACTAAATGGTAATGGGAAAAAATACAATACAGATTAAATTAAAAGATAAATAAATTTTTAAAAAGAAATAAGCATCAATTAAGAAACTAATATGAACAACTACACTGCACAGTTCAGATTTTTTTAAATGTTAACATGAGAAGGATTTTTGGCTAAGTGTTCCAAATCATGTTTTGTCCACAATTCATAAAATTAATTAATTCAAATAATGCCACAGAAAGTACAAGCCAATGACATAAAAATCACAAAAAGCTTCTATTCAGAGAAAGCTCACAGTGCTGTTAGTGAATAGGTAAAAATGATAAACAACCTAATTCTACAACTAAGAATTATTTTTAATCATGGCAAATCAGTAACAGAATTTATGTAGACATGTGAAATGAGAACACAGAAGAATGTTTATTCACTTGAGTGCTACACTCCTATTTGAGGATGTGGAAAACCTATGGATTCTTTCACCTAAAAGCACATATGCGTGTGCATGTAGCGCAAAATAGTACACACAATTTCAGAGAGGTTGTGGACCTTCATGAGTCCATCCAGATGCTCTCTAAGGTCACACGGTGGACCTGCCTGGCATCCGTGTCTTCGTTTCTCTGGGTACACACACCTCACAAATGAATGTTCACAGCAGCTTTATTCATGACAGCCAAAAAGTAGAGGCAACCCCTACGGCCATCAAATGAGGAATGGATAAATAAAAGTGGTATACTCATACATAAATATACTCATAAATAAAATATTTAGCAATAACGAGGAATGAAGCACTAATACGTACTAAAACATGGATGAAATTTGAAAACATTGTTAAGTGAAAGAAGGCAGTTAGGAACAACCACTAAATATTAAATGACTCCATTTATAGGACACGTCCAGAATCAGCAAATCCATACAGACAGAAAGCACATTAATAGGCTAAGGAGGGGTGGGTGGGGATGGGAGGTGAACTTCTAAAGGGCATGGAGTTTCTTTTTGTAGTGATGAAATGCTCTAAAATTGATTGTGGTGACAGCTACCCAATTTTGTGGATATACTAAAAATCACTGAATCGCACACTTAAATGGAAGAATTGTATGGTGTGTGAATTACGTCACCACAAAACTGTTACCAAAAAAAGAATACATGGATGTATAAATATAATGTACACAAGAGCTTACATCCTGTAGTATTTTATTATAATTGGCTGAAATGACAACACTATAACAAATAACTGAAGTTTTTGATATAGATAATAAAAATATATTTCTATAAAAATACATTGCTCTCATGTAGAACTATTTATAAAACATTAAAAGTAGGGGTTAGTTTAATGATTGCCATTTCAAAAACTTCAAGAATTATTTCCATTTCAAATATACCAATATTTTAACTTCTACAATTTGAAAAATAATATAGCCTTCAAGTGAGAAATACTGCTATTAAATTAGTGGTTAATACTCCTTACTTGTTGGTATTCTGGCTTTCTCAGAAGATGTTCTAAAGCTTGTTTTACTCGTTTAAATGTATCTAATTCTTTTGTTAATATTTCCTTCTGTTTAAAAATCTTCTTCAAATTGGATGGAGAAAGATCAGCCTGACGAAATACAAAAACCACATACATATTTAAGACACAGCGTTAAGGCACTCTAAAATACAATGTTACTTATCAAAGAGTACTTTTCCCTAGTGACAAAGTCATTCTTTTGTACACAGTAATAGAAAACGCTGCCAAGTTTATTAACAGCAATAGAATCTGTTACATGGTACATTAAAGTAAAATGAAATCAAGAGATTAAATCCTAAAGTATTTCAAGCATTTATTTTAATAGAACTAATAGAATGCAATCTGATTTTTTGTCTTCACCTCAAACTTTAGTACACTGAAATTTTAGATTTCTATTCCACAAAACATTATAGAAAATAGATCTATTTCATCTTTCAGAATATTTTGGTTTTAAATTTACTCTTGAGAAAAGTTGACTCACTAATTCAACTCCAGGTAAGTCAAGCACCGAGGCATACAGTTTCTAGCTTAGCCTCTTATCAAGTGCATGCCTGAAACTATCTTTGAGGTAAAGAACTGTGGAATAAAGAACACTGGTAAGCCTGCATTTTTTAATATCAAATACCAGCATGTGCACATAACTACGTTAAGATATGAAACCTCAGTTAGTGCAATCTGACCATTATGCTAGCTTTTCATTTTATTAGATGTTTGCAAGTACTCACATTTTCAAAACTAATTTCTTCAATGGTGTCCTTAAATAATGGTAAAAGTAATTCCACAGAAAAGGTTGCCAACTCGGCTTCCTTAAATGTTGCTTCCAACTCAGTCTTTTCATGTAGGATGCCCTGCTTTACACTAATTAGACATGCGGAAACAAAATTTAAGTTAAACCTGTCAAACCAGTTGTATTTTCATGAATATATATAGCATACCTTTAACTAAATATTACAGTTGCCTAAATTGCTCTGCAAAATGTAACTGTAAATTGTCACTGAAACTGTACTACCGTATTTTTTCTGCATTTACTATAAATAGAAAGACAATTTTTAAAATGGTAAGATATATAAAACATAGAGATCACCAACAGCAATGTTTTCACTGTGCCATTTGATAATTATTCAACACCCCTTTTCTAGTTTGTAAAGCAATTTGTGGGAGTGTTTGTCTTTTTTTCTTCCCTTCTTCTCCCTTACTCCAAACTCAAGACTGGTCTTTCCAGACCTTATTCCCAAACCCTTTCTTGAAAGTGACTGCTCTTCACAAAATATTCTCCCAGAAGAATGAATAAGCTAAAGAAAAGGATAACGAAAAACTAAATCTCTCAAGATATCTAAAAATCCTTCACATTTGGCTTTATAATAATTATCACTTGGAACAAAACTGATAACATTTGCCTTCATTATGTTTTACCTAGACACTACGTGTATGGCTCTAAGACACATTTTTTGAGGTGGGGGAAACATTTTTACATCCTGAAATCAGGATGCTCCTCACAACCTCCCTCCACAGCTCAGGAGGAAGTCCGAGCTGTCAGTCCTGCGCATGCCCCAGACTCGCAGAATGAGAGGGTCCGGTGCTTTGCAGAATATCCCACATGGGGTGCAACACTTGTTTAACCCCTAGGAAGGGAGGGTCATGGAGAGAGGCTGCAGGAGCTGGTGAAGCAGGAATATTTAGCAATATTCCAGAAGCAAGACTCCAATGTAGGCTTGCTGTATATTGTAATTAAGAGCCCAACAGCAAGAAATTTTATTTCAGTTAAAGATGCTCCTAAAAAAATGCCATATCGCCAATATTCTTAATAGCAAGGCCAACCTGAGTCAAAAAGTGACTCAAGACGAGTTGGACTTGAGCATAGAGAAGTTCTGAGAATACCTCAACTCATTTGTTATACTTACATTTTATTTTTATATAGGCACACATTTGGAATAAAAATCTACGTATAATTAATAAGCTTTTTAATTAATGAGCTTTTTTAATGTTTATAAATAAAATTCCGAGCCTGTCTTTAATTGGCATCTCCTTTATGGAATAAATATAATGGCTCATCAGTATTTGACGGCATCTTAGAGGCTACGTCAGAAAGCAGACCATGTTTGTAGGCACCACTGGCTTAGAGTGACGGGCCTATGAAGATGCTGGCTGTCGATGACAATTGCCCAGTTAAAAACCATGGGCAGAAAGTCAGGAATGATTACATTTGAGCAAAAATCTTCATTTTTAACAAAGTAAACTAGAAGTTGGACTATACCATCCATAGTACCAATAATAGTATTTTAAATGTCATTTTGGGCAGCAATGAGTCATATAAATAACAAGAATATTTCCCATTCTAAAAAAGCGAAACATGGCAGGTATTTGTTAAACGGCAACATACCAAGCGACACAGAACTGGCACTCATTAACTACGTATCCAGTATTCCATAATTTATGTCTTCATTTACCTTAGTTAAAATGCCTATACTTTAGAAGTTCTTAATAGGTAAGGTGTTCATTTTTATTGCTTTCCTTGAGAATCCAAAAAACTAGCCAAATTCTGCTAAATAAGGATATTGTAATCCGATTAAATAAATATGTTAACTACTAGACTTGAAGGAGATATTCTTGAAAAACTGCTGTATTTGATTCAAATAATTTGCAACATGTACAAAACATGAAACTCTGAAATCAGAAAATTAGACATCCCCTATTGTTGAGCATACCAGCTGAGATGACTTTCACTGGCATGCTGCGGTACATGTTCTCTCTCTGATCTACTTTTAAGATGGGAAAACAGTTCTTCTGAACGACTCCCATCATTTGCAGGCTCCTCCATAAATCTGGTCGATGAGTTACCGGCAGCTTCCACCATGACCTCTCCACACAAGCTGAAAGTTGGGAAATATTTTAGTTACTAAACTTATCATTTCGTTAGATTCTTTTTTATGTCATTACCCTATAATGAAAATCCAAAGATGTATAAACAAATAATATTTCACAAACTGAAACTCATAACTGCTACTCATCATGATACTAAATCAAAATAGTACTCAAACTGCATGGCACAAACATTCAACAGTTGCCGGTTTCCATACAGTCTCCAAAAGGCCCACCATTTTCTGTATAACCACAGCATATAGAAACCTTTATTAATCTATTTCTTGAAGTATTATAATAATATCCTAATCCAGTCGGACTAGAAAATGGATATAAAAAAACACAGGTTAACGATAGTGCTCAGTTTCATTAGCTCCATCCAACAGGAAATGTATGTTACTTATGCCTAGAACAGTAGAAATTTAACATATTTTTCAAAGTATTTGATAATAATAGCTACAAAGAAGATACGTTACTCCTTTAAAAGTAGACCTTTCAAAATTAAATTTGCTTACTCCTATTTTCCAGCTTGACCTAGGATATTCTTTGGTGATAATAAATAGAGAAATGGCATTACTTCTAAGTTTTTCTAATCTAATTGCTTTCACTCAAACTTGGAGGTGTCATTTTTTAAATGTGAATATTTATAAATTTCTTTAAAGCTGTCCTAGTTTAAGTAATGTGTATTACAGCAATCATGAAGGCTGTGTTTTCACAACTCTAATATACAGTAATGTGTGTTCCTGACTTCACTTTATATTTATACAAAATCAGATATTGCATTTAATATTTTCTGCATTTTTTCAGCGATAGTTACCTCTTTGTAATTCATTTTTATATATCTGGGTTATGAAATACACATGAGATACATATATTCAAGAATTTTCATACTTTGGGTAAATGTAAAATAATAGGTTGAAAGTTATTCACCGTATTTAATTAGTGATTCAAAAACCTTCCGAAGTATCTGTAAAAATGTATCTATTTTTATCTGAAGATTCTATGTACCACAGGGGCAATTATTTAGGATACAGGCCAAAGAAAAGCATGCTCATATTTTGGAAATGCCAGCAACTCATGTCCAAATGAAACTGCTGACGAACCTACAGATAGTCTAAAATAATCTAACAGAATGCTGCATACATGCCACTTCCATTATTAGGGAACAACAATATTTGAGCTATCTACAGTCTAGACGAATTAAAAATATACAGATACACAAAATCAAGGAAACCAAACCTAAGGGCAAAGAAGAATATGCTCTGGATAAATCACTGCAATCAAGAGAATTATCATCTACCGATTTGTTCAGCTACAATAGCTTCCCCACTCAGAGAGGAACTGGCATTTATCTTTCAGCCATTCACTCGTTTAAACATTTGTTTCTCTGTATGCTGGAATGTCACGAAAGAATGTCTTATTTGTATTTGAATCCTCAGCACCTACAAGCCTTGTAAAAGTCAAGTAATAACTGAAGGAGAGGACTTAGGACACAGAGCAAGTTAATGAACAGGATAAATAAAGACTGTTCTTACTCATTCGCACTTTGATTCATCTTTTTGGGGATCATTAAAAGAAAAATGGTTTCCATCTTTGGAATAAAATTTCAAACAACAGTGAGAGTGGATAGGGAGCTTCAATCTGTAGGAAACATTTTGTGAGATAAGATTCGGTTTGGGAGCAGTAGGTCAAAGCGTTCTTACTTAGCCTTGTTGTTTCCGGACAGCTACTTACACAATATTCCTAAAAAATGTATCACAAGATAATATCATACAGCCTTTTTCTTCTTCATCACTTATAAAAGTAATTGTGTCTTATCTTAAAGGATAAACAAATAAAAGTAACACAATGTAAAAAGATTTTAGAATGACTTTGGCCCAGCATTCTTCAAGGTTATCTTCATTACTGATTCCTCAAAATGTGAAATAGAGAACTGTATAAATGAAGTCTCAAATATTTCCAGACATATAATCAACAATCAATTCTTATAATCCAGAAATATTTTCCAGGATAAAAATTGTTCGGAGGTTCCAAGGCACTGCACCACTTTTGTGTTGTGACAATACCATAACCGAAAACACATGTGCTCAATGACAATGCAGTAATTTTCTTTAGCATAAAAAGTCCTACCTTATAAAATCATTTTAATGGACCAAATGTATTCTTGTATGGAGAAGCAGATGTTTCAAAAGAAAATGTTTTCAATTATGTAGAATATACTGCCAATTGACAAATGTATAAACAATACTTTTGTACAACTTGCTAGTGGTGAAACAAAGACACATATTCTGCACACATATTTAATGATGAAATCCCTAAAGATTAGCGATTCTAAAATATTTTTAATGTTTAGAGGATTAAATTTCCTATACAGAGATGACTTTACCAGTCCCCTACCAAAAAGGCATGTACTTAAAGCTTTTTCCAGGAGTGGTCATGGGTTTCTGCTGATCCAGCTACACTCACTGAACTATGTTCCATCTTGGCCAACAACAAGCATCTGAGGGGCGGCTGCTCCGGGACAGCGATCCTGGCTGTGGTCAGAGAAAAGAATGATCACTGTCCATGACCTTCTTTAGCACCTAGACTGTTTTAAGTAAACTAACCAGCTGCAGACAAATATGTATTTAAAACCAATCTCTTTGATGAGAAAAGTGTATTGATCTTGCAGGTTTCAATTATTTGCTGCCAAACATTAATTCTTGGAAAATTAGCTTCCATTGGCTTCAAACAAAATCACAAATCTTCTACAGAAAAAATCCACTATGAAATATTCAGCAAGGAATACAAAATAGATATAAGAATCCTGCTCTTTCCTGTCACTATTACAGTTTAACTTAGACAGAGTCATGCAGCACTTAATGATGGAGATATATCCTGAGAAATGCACCTTGGGGCGATTTCATCACTGTGCAAACATCACAGAATGTACTCACACAAGCGTAGGGGGTATGGCCCATTGCTCTAGGCTACAAGCCTGTACAGCATGTGATGCACAAAACAACATGAAATTATATCAAGCGCAAGAGGAATGATGTAATCTAGAGACATGGTAAACAGATGTATGAGGCTGCTGCTGGCCTAACACAGCGAACTCTTTTACAGCAAACATTTTTTATAAGAAAGAGTACACTCTAAAATGAAGATAAAAAGTGTGGTACAGTAAATACATAATCCAATAACATAGCCGTTTATTATCATTATATCAAGTATTATGCACGATACATAATTATATGTGTTATACTCTTACGTGACTGGCAGCACAGGAGGTTTGTTTCAACAGCGTCACCACAGACACGTGAGTAATGTGTTGTGCTCTGACACTGGGACAGCTATGACATCAAGAGGTGAAAGAAACTTTTCAACTCCATTATAATCCTATGGGACCAGCACCATTTATGCAGTCCAATGTTGACTGAAATGTCACTATACGGAGCAGAGTGGACCGTAAATAACTAGCTAAATCCTCTATCCAATGAATAAAGTAATTTAAATATAAAAGGGTTGCAGATTAGATAAAACAGGGGAAAAAGCTGACAGCAAGAATGACTGATTTGTAAACACTAGATTCATACTTCAAGCCCCAGTCTCTCTTCCTTCCCAAAGTATTTCCCTGACTGCTCCAGACCATCAAGAATTCTAAACATCTAATAGTATTTTCAGAATCATACCGTTTAGAATTTAATTGCTCCGTAGTGCTCATATTTTTATTGTCTTTTAACTTGCCACTAAGTTTATAGGAGCAAATATCATACCCATCATCCTCTGCCCTCAAAAATGACCTGACACAGTGAAGGGCGTAGTTTAGGTTCTAACATATATGTTTGGTGATCGAATAATCTGTTATTCAAACTGAGACACTTTTGAAAAGAAAATAAAGCCCAATTATCTAGAAGAAGATTGGCCCAAAGCTGTTCAGAATATTGTCTAATCCCAAGCAAAGTAAGCATCCTTTATCTGATAAACTTAAGGCATTTTCCATCCCTTCGACGGGAGGACAACTGTCCTTTATTAATGGGGCACTGACTGACCCCATACACATCATCTCACAAAAACCCTTACCAGGTTGCTATTCATACTGACATTCAAAAGCTACAGATGAAAAAAAAAACACAAAACAAGTTTTAGCCAAAGTTAAATAGCTTGCCCAAGATTGTAAGGAAGTGGTAGAACTCAGTTTTGAACCAAAAGCTGTAAGATACTAAAATATAAATAAATATAATAATCTACACAGCAAATAACATACAAACTTGCCTTAATCCAGTCAGGTTTCAACCACACTATTATAAATTTAGTTTATATTTAAAAGTAAAAAATGTTCTGTACAAGTAAATAATGAGTAAGATTGAACTCTTTGAAGGCAGTGACTACAAGTCTAAAGAGAACCTAGGCAGTGAGGGGACCCCTAAAATCCAGTGTGCTAAAGGCTGTGACAGGGAACTCATGAGGTGCCACGAGAGCATATAGGAGGATACCTAACACCAACTGACAGGATCCTGGAAAACTTCCTGGAGGAGGTGGACCCTCGGTCAAGTCCTGCAGAACAAGTTTAAGCTTAGCCAAACAGAAGAGCAAAAGGCATTCCAGGTAAAGGGAAAAGTACCAGGAAGAGCAAGGAATCATGAGGGAACATGAATTGCAAAGATGAGACTGGAGAAGCTGAAAACAGTATCTGTATGCCAAACTCAAGAGCTTGAATTTTTTCCTACAGGTTAAGACAAACCACTAAATAATTTTAAGCAGGGGAATGACAGATTAGAAGTGCATCTTTAAAGACAACTAAAATGATATTTTGGAGAATGGACTAGGCATATGGAGGGGAGGAAAGTAGAAGCAGTGAAACGAGTTACTAGGGTCTCAAAGAGATGAAATGTCAAAATTTTTTCCTATAAAAATTTTGAAGAAATCAAAAGTTGTTTCCACTGGTGATAAAAAAAAAAAAAACATGAAGAACATCAAAAGAATCAGAAGTAGAATGCCAGACTGGCAAGAGATGAGTACAGAAAGAAGTGATCAAATGTAACACCTCATTTACCCATGACCATCTGAATCAATTGCTCCACATACAAGTTCCAGAAAATGATAGCTTATCCCTTTAAGTACCAAAATTAACTTAGACCAGATTGAAGAAAATCTGTTAAAAGTATTATTTTTTCCCTTGCAAACACAGCACAGGTAGACTGAATGTAAGTAAAACCATTCCTTGATGACCCAGATGCAGCAGATTAAATGGAAAGACTATTGAGCGAGACTCATCAGTTTCCAGTTCTTATGAGCCACCCGACATGGGCAACCCCTGGTTTTCTCTGACATGGGCAACCCTTAGCCACAATGGGCCTTGGTTTACAAAATGAGACTAATCTTTGCTGTGGTGGGGTTCAAACAAAATGATGCAGAAGCACCGACAGGCGAGTGTTTTGTTTGTTTTAGGGCCTCTTTGGTTCACTCTGTTGGGGCTGCTTTCCCATCAGGTCTTTCCTTTACATTTTTTCTTCTTTTTTAAAAAATAATCATCCTGAGTCAACCACCATTCCTGAAATTACTTGCAGGCCTGAATTATCTGTATAGAACCAACTTTTTAAAACAATTTTTGAGACCTATTCTTTGCAGAATTATTAAAAATCATCCTCAATGTAGTCATAAACTGACTACTATTAAAAATACTACTAAAGTACTACTAAACCAGAACCCAGGGAAAACATGGATGTTATGACAACTTCATTATTATACCCAGCTTCTTGGGTCTCGTTCATTTGTACAGACCAAGTACAATGATTAATAGTAATATAAACAGCTATCTTCTCATACCTTTGGGAGTTGGGATACACAAACAATACCATTAATACACACCAATTGCAAAAGTAGAGGGAAAAGAGAAACAGAAAATGGACATCTGTTAATTACAAACATGGCATTTTTTATTGTAAGCAGAATGGAATCAAACTAATTTTAAAAGTAAACAAGCTCCCTGCAGTTTGTTCCTTTAACCATAACTAACCCTGTGGTGCTTAGTACTCCAGGTACCTCATTCATTCAAAAACACCTGAAACGTTACTATGCATGAGGTGACAAGGAAACTGTCTCCTCAATAGATTTTATTCTCAACACCAGCCACCATGTGGTTTCTCAGTAAACATGCAGCACCACCTACTAACCACCGACACTCAAAATCTGGCACTGATTTAATCTCTTTTATTACAACTGACCCAAAGTGGCTATTATTGTCCTCACTTTACAGAAGAGGAAACTGAAGCAAGGACTGTTAAATGACCTGCCCAAGGCAACACACGCCTGAAAGGGTTTCCTATAGTCTGGAACCTAGGACCCTGGAGAAGGAATTATTTTCTGAGGCTTCCAGAAGTGTTCTTCACTTACGGAGCCCAGGGCCTACCACGGTCTGCTGTATTATATAGTGGGCGCTTAAAGGCCAGCCGAATGAGTAAAACCAGTATTTCGTAGAGAAACACTGCCATGCCCGGCCGGCCCGGTCAGGGCTTCGTTCAGAAGCCCACCCAGGCTAATACCCACTCTCACGTCTCAGGGACTACACCCTTCCTAGCAGTATCTAAGCCTCGCAGTCTTTTTCCCAGCCCAAGCACCCAGTCTCGGGGGAGTGGAGGGTGTGGGCACAAAGTGGGTCGCGCCCAGGATAAACGCCAGCGTCTTCACTTCCGGGACCCACCACTGCCATTGCACCCAGGCCCCAAAGACAGGTAACGCCTCAGCCGTCTTCTAATCCCAAACTTCCCTCTCACCAAAACGCGCCTACGCCCCCACCTCTGCGTCAGCACGTCGCCGTGACGTTAGTCCGTCGCCGCTCCGCCTAGAGCGGGGTTCGAAGGGGCCGCAAATGCCGGAGCTCCGCGAACGTTAGCTTCGGCAAACGTACCTGTGCTCTCCAGCCCTGGGTCAGCTAGGAGGGAGCGGGACGCGGGGGGCCGTGCAGTGGACGAAAGCTAGAAAGGAAGGCAAGGGACCTGAAGCGGAAGCAAGCCAATTCCTAGAACTACACGCGGTGGAAGAGTGCCCGCTTAGGTGCAGCGGGACCAAAGCGAAGCTAGTAACCAGCAAGTAGCTTCTCTGGCAACCGCCGCCCCGCCCCTTCCGTCTGGCACAGCTGGTGTAGCCAATTGGCTAGGCTCGGAAAACCGGTATCGGGAGGTGTTGCTATTGGCGGGAGTAAGGGGCGGGGCCTGGGCTAGGCTGTTTCTCCGTTGCCGCTGTAGTTAAACTTTTCCCCCCAAGCCTTTTGTTTTGCAGAAAAATTTGTAGTTACCAAAAAGTCTTACCTGAGCTGAACCAGAAGTGTAAATAAGGCTGATAGATTGCGAATGTTCTGATGCTTGGCCTGAAAGTGCCCTGCTTTTGCCTTTAAAAAAACTTTTTTAAAAAAATTTATTGGTAGACAAAGAAACATGGATTTGTTGTTCCACTTATTTATGCACTCATTGGTTTATTCTTGTGTGTTCCATGACTGAGGGTCAAACCTGCAACACCGGTCATCAGGATAACTGCTCTAACCTAGCCACTCGGCCAGGGCTGCTTTTGTCTTTTAAAAGGGAGAGTTTGAAAAGCCAAGGCAACCGACACTGGAACCACTACTCATTTTAAATGTATGAAATTGTTAACTGGAATCCTTCCCTGTGTCTGTATTTTCTTTGGTTAAATGAGAGAGCCTGAGGGTTATCCCCAATATACCTTTCAGGTCTCATTTCTTTGTATTTGTGGTAGTGCCAGCAGGTATGGTTTATAATCTCCACAACAAGCGAGGTCAGATTTTATTTGGAAAAGTATAAAACTTTATCCATCACCACAAAGTCAATGTTAAGGATTGTACACCGTCATATTCACAGATAGACTACTATCAACTGAGCAATATAACTATGGTATACCTAATTATTAGTTTTACTAAAAAATACTTTCCATTGATGATTTCAGCAATGCTTTTTCTTCCACCAGTGTGATTGTCTAGTCAAAAGTTAATGAGAATTAAAAGTTCATTCATAATAAACACAACTTTCACATATGCAAATAGTAAAAAGCACTAAGGGACTGGAGATTTAAGTATCTCCTCTCTCACTAATGGATCATGACCTCTGGCAAGTCAACTACCTGTTTTTTCACAACGAGGAAAAAAAAAAGAAGGGAATTGAAATTGGGGAAAGATACATAAGTCCAAGGGCTTTTCCAACATTAACCTGTGATTCTAGCTAACCTTGCTAATATGTCATAATTAACAAAGTAATTGTAAAAATAGATTGATCTTATGAAATACACTTATTTTAAAAGGTATTACATGTAACCACATTTATGAGATATTCAACAGGAAACATTCACAGAATCTCAAAATGATTATGTAAGATTATCAAATTGACTATTCTAACTGAATTATCCAGGTGAAGTAAACATGGGATCCCTCATCCTCTAAATCTAGTCTGTTCCTGAAATCTGGTTGCATAGTCAATTTTTAGGAAGATCTCTTATTCTATTGTTATTTAAATGGAAAATAATTCATTCTAGCCTACCCAAATACCCCAATCAAGAGACCTAGCAGGGTCTTCTTTCCTCATTTGGAATCCAGGTACCATATAAGAAACCCAGGTATCCTGCTGTGGAGCAAAACGCAGCTGGATCCCAGCTGTTTAAGTCACTCATCTGAAGTGCCAGACATGTTAGCCATTAACTTTCAGGATACAGCCATGTTTCCTTCGCGCAGCCGTGTGAGTGACCCTAGCCAACACCATGATCCAAAGGGATGAAAAGTGAAACAACTTCCATCTTGAAGGGATAAATTAATATGGCCACACCATTGAACCAAGAAAATTCAGAGGTAGCAGAACCCTAAATTTTCGTAGGGTTTATCTTCTACTATCTCAATTGCATATGTTCTTTCCAATGTATTTTGATTTCTTTTAACAAATTTGGTAGTGTGAAAAACAAATTTTATTCATGATTCTGTGGGTCATAAATTCAGGCAAGGTTCAGCTGGGTGGATTTTTCCCCCTCCGTGTGGCAATAGCTGGGGTCTCTCACCAAGATGCAGCCAGATTGCTGCTGAGGCTGGAGTGGCAGAAGATACCACTGCCGTATCCTTATATTTTAAATTCAATATTCTATTCTCTGGACACAAGCATCTCTTTGGGTAACCAAGAAAAAATGAAGCATGGGTATGAAATTTCCTTCTTTAAATATATTATTTGGCTCTGGTTAAAGACTTTATTAGAGGTTTCAGGAATAAATATAAGGGATTTTAGTCTCATGGCATAAAGATGCTATGTGGTCATAAAGAGTATAGGCACTCCTTTATTCTCCCATTGTTTGGAAATCGAATGTAACTAAAAATTAATTTAAGAGTTAGTTAACCATTTAAAGAAAACTCAGAAAACCGTGGACTCGCAAGTGTCAAACACGAAGAAAAAATATTCTTAACATACACTGTGGTACTTTGGAGACAGAAGATCAAAAAGGCAGGGATACAAATATAAAATTGGTATAGTTTTATTATGGTCTAGTATTCATTCTAAGAAAATCTTCAGAAAGATAAAGGGTTAGCGTTGTTTGCTTTTTAAAATTTTATTTTAGGCTAGTCTGTGTTGCAGCATTGTTCAACAGGTCTTTTCTCCCCTCCATTATTGAAGCTAAGCATGATCCTTTTGTATGAAAGAGAAAAATCACCTGGTCAACATTTTGCCTCCAAGGTGAAAATAATATTAATTTGTTCATCAAAATATCATATAGTTTATGATATATTAAACCACTTTATATACATGTTTCCAAACATTGATACTTTTTAGAAATGCCAATGCTATTTCCTGAAGTGCTTTTACCAGTTGTAACATTTTTGGAAGTAACAGGATACCTGACTAATGATGGCTTAAAGAACTGGAATTTCATTTCGTCACACAGTGAGAGGTCTGGAGTTAGGCACCCCCCAGACTGGCTCAGCTGTCACGGGTGTCATCAGGGACACACGCTCTTCACCCTTTCAGCCCTACTACCTTCGCTTTTTGACTGCCCTCCTCACCTTCTACAACCTCCACAGAGGCTCCCTCAGCCTCTGGCATGCTTGTGGGAAAGAAGGTGGGATTTTTCTAGACATTTCCCTTTTTCATGGAGGAAAATCTTTTCCATAAAGGATCCCAACAGCACCACCTCCTCCTCTTCCATCTGCCTCCTGCTTGCAGACTACTCCTTAGGTTACTGGCTGGAGTCAGGGTCACATGGTTATGTCCCAGTACGAGGGAGGCTTGGAAAAATAAGCATCAGATATTTCTGATCCCTGTCATAAAACATGTTCTGCCAGCATGAAAGAAGAAGAGGCTGAGTATTGGGTAGGAAACTAACCGTGCCCAAGTAGGTGCCACGCACAGGGGGAAAAGGTCATAATTAATATGGATTAATATTTATTAAACTCTTACTCTGACCTAGATGCTGTTTCAATCGCTACATGAACTATTTAAACTTTATGTCAATTTTACAGATAGGTATGGAGATATTTAATAACTTACCAAAGGGATTTGCAGAGCTGTGATTTCAATCAGGCTGGCCAACTTCAAAGCCCAATCACTTAACCATTTAACTGCTTCTTCTACATGATTATTGTAATACAGGATTAAAGGTAAATATCAATAAAATGTATGTAATCCAAAGCAGAAGTGGCAGGAAATTTTAACGCACTCTTAGATTCTGACATTTTACAATTTTATGTGGAGATAAAACATGTATGTGATACAAAGACACTTAGGATAAATCATGACACAAAAAAATAAATTCATTTGTTTATTCCTGGCTGAAAAGACAAAATGCTCCCTAAAAAGATTTTTTAATTGTCAGTTCCTCATAATGATTGGTTTTTAAAATACTCTCAGTATTTTTAGAGTATAAACATTTAATCTTGGCTGAAATGTATCATCCATTGTATAATTTTTGTCTTTAAAATTATTGTGTTTTTAGTAACCAATTCTAGCATTATATTAAAGCACTGATTGATATTTTTTTCTTGTTCCTACCTATGTGACCCTAAAGAATCCCTACTCAAAAGCATCCCGTTACTTTCTAATAGAGAAAAAATACGAACAGCTGTGTGGTAAAAAAAAAAAAAAAAAAAAAATTCTAATAATATTTTTAAAAAATTGCTCCCTAGCCTATTTGGGGGAGAACAGAAAAAAGGCAGAGGAGAAAGTACCCACATGGGAGACACAGAAAGAACTGGTGAGTAATAAGGTCTAAAGAAAGGAGATCAAAGATGGTCTGAATTTAAGCAGGGCCTTCATTGGAATTCTCGAGTAAGCCACAGCCAAATCTCTTGAAATAATCACAATGGGAGATTATTCAAGAAAACTGGATCAAAGTAGGTGCTAGAAGCTCTGGGATTTGGGAAAAACTTGAAACCTCAGCTATGCCCCGCTAGTTAAATGGAAACAGCAACTTTAGGGAACAGGAACAACATCACAAGAAAAAGAATGGTAGAAGAGTAAATATTTTGACTTTGAATTTAGAGGAGAGGGGAGAGACAAGCTGGAGTGGCCTTTGAAGCCATGAGGGAAGACGAGGGCCTAAGCCAGAATAGTGTTTAAAAACTCTCACTGGCCAGAACCCCTCTTGGGGAAAACATTTCATAGATGTTTGAGGCTGGGGGGCGGGAAGCCACCTAATCCTCCCACCTTCCCGATTTCGGGTGGTGCCAGGAATTAGAGGAGCAGGACACTGGCTCCGCTTGTGACCAGGCAGAGGGTGGTGGTGGCGGCTGGCTGGTTGGATTTTCCCTGAAAGTGAGGAAAAGAGAGAGAGAAAGAGATGACGATCTCTCAAGATGGAAAGAGGCTGAGGCAACTTGAAGGCCAGGGAAGCTCCATACTCGTAGAAAATTATTTAAAGAATGCTGAGACCTTCAGTGATGTAAAAGTTTTGTTTTTCTGTGCCAAATACCTCTTTAGCTTCCCCACAAACTCTTCAATAAAGTCTACATTTCTCACAAGAACAATACATACATGTTTCTTTGGAAAACTCAGAACACTACCTCTGAAACAGCGTGAAGCCCAGCAAGCAGCGCGTGTGGATCTAGGAAACAGGAGTTTTAGATGCCGGGTGTCCAGAGAGTTGCAGGAATCTAGGAGGGGAACTTGGTCTTCCACAGGCCATGGAATTGACATGGCTGAAAGCCAATTATATGTGGGTCTCTGAGGAGCAAGGGGACCCCAGCTGACAGTAACTGATGATTATATTGATGATATTAACTATAGCTACCACGTATGGAGCACCACAGTCTTATGCTATGAACTTGGACTATATTTTCATGTCATTTGATTACAGATAACTACAGATCTCATTTTGATGACATGATTTCTCATTTTATCTTTCTGTTGTCAGCATTATACTAGGCACCTTTG
>PVJI01007011.1:0-81543 GCA_004026765.1 Micronycteris hirsuta | reverse complement strand
TTGAAGTGAGCAATCTAAATGGGGCTAAAGGACAGAAAGTGGTTACTCCTGATGGTCTTGATGCAGATGATGGCAAACCTGTAAGCATTAGAGGCTTAGGAAGATGAGTAAGGTTCGCCGAGATGACATCAAGTTCTGGCCCCAGTTTTCACTCTTGGCAGTTAGTGACAGGGAGTCTGGGAGTGGATTCTGTCCCAACTCGAATCATACTTCTGACAGCATTCTCTTCTCTATATCTCATTTGAACCTCACAAAACAGACATAATTTAGATATTATCATTCTTAATTTATGTTGAAGAAACCAAAAACCAGAGCTTAACTTATCTTTACCTGGTGACTCACATTTGCTAACACCAAGGCAAGCGTCAGCCCACATCTACACTGAAACAAAACCTATGATATCCATGAAGATAGAATGTGGCCCCTGACTTAACACTAATTTATACCAGTAAATCACAGACAATGTAAGAAAGGGAAACATCCTCTCTGCTGCTGTAGTCCTTGAACCAAAATATTTCCCGGACTGCCCTCCAGGTCTTGCAAGTTCATTGGTTAGAAAACCATGATGATTTACCATTCTCACTCTTACAAGTCTTTCTGGGTTCATGGAACCAAAATCCATTTTAACAAGCAGGAATATAAGGCAAAAGGAAAATGACGAATTACATAGAAATCCATTGTTAGGAGGGAAGTTTAAGTTATCTGGAGTGTCCAAAATGTCACACCCCATATACATCTGCACTATAAACAAGTCACAGCTTCTTCCTGGTTGTTCAGCTTCAAGGCAGTCAGGCCAAGTGAGATGCTAAGCAAAAATGACAAGAAGTCTGCAGTGTCACAAAAGGAGCATCATCTCACCTCATCATTTCTAAATAGAGTACTCGTCCCTGAGAATACTAGCTTCTCTACATGAGGTGGAAGAAATCTCTGCTTCCTCCTACTTCTGCTGACATATCAGGCATTTAAAATAGCCTCTAGTGATGAAAGCCCCAGAAAATTCTTGAAACTGAGAGTATATTAGATAGCAAATGTTGGCTTTTCAAATTCCCCAGGTAAAATAGTCTGCCTCTGCCCTTTTTAGCAAGGCATTGTGAGCGCTTTTCTTATATTATCTTGCATGATGGGTCTGATAACTCAGGAACAATGGATGCCTGCCCTGCCTACAAACAGTCACTCCGTGAATGTAAAAGGGAATGAGGACTGTCAGTACTGGACATTGCTGAACAGCAGCTGATTAGCTTACTCTCTAGCTCCCAGTCCTATTGAAATGACCCTCATTTGGGGATCAATGTGATTACTAGTCCTCTTAGGCCTTTAATATTATGCCGTGACTGCCATATAAATGCCAAGCTTAATTTAAATAACAATTTAACCCCTCTATTTATTTCTAGTGCTTTCATTTATATTCTAATCCATCCTTGGGAGATACTTGGGGGGAATCCAGGAGGGAAAGAATCATGGTCCCTGTAAAATCATTTTGTTAGCTGTATAGTTGTATAGTTAAAAACAAATAAGTTTTTTTTTTTTTTTTTTTTTTTTGAAGATTGGTGGTGCAAACTGGTGGAGCCACTGTGGAACTTCCTCAAAAAATTAAAAATAGATCTTTGCTTTGTTCCAGTGATTCCACTGCTGGAAATATACCCAAAGAATCCTGAACCATCAGTTCGAAAGAACCTATGTACCACTCTCTTCATAGCAGCATTATTTACGATAGCCAAGTGCTGAAAACAGCCTAAGTACCCATCAGTAGATGAGTGGATCTAAAAACTGTGGTATATTTACACAAAGGAATACTATGCAGCAGAAAGAAAGAAGGAACTCCTACCTTTTGTGATAACATGGATGGAACTAGAGAATATTATGCTAAGTGAAATAAGCCAGTTGGTGAAAGACAAATAGCATGTGATCTCACCTGTAAACAGAATCTAATGAACAAAATAAACAAATGAGCAAAATAGAACCAGAGGTATGGAAATAAGAAACAGACTGACAGTGACCATAGTGGAGGTGCGAGGGGATAATGGTAAAAAGAAGGGAAAGGGAGTAGTCAAAGAACATGCATGAGTGACTCATGGACATGGACAACTGTGGGAGTGGGAACTTTGTGGGGCCGGGCAGAGGAGGGCAAAGGGGAAAAAATTAGGACAAGTAAAATACAATAACAATAAGTGTTTTTAAAAAGATTTTTAAAGAAATAAAAATGGGTGCATGAAACAGTTGCTTAGATTTCAGCGCAAGATTACTTATCTATCATTTCTCTATCTCATCATTATCATCATCATCATCATCATCATCATTTAACTTTATGATGGGATTAAAAAAGAAAGAAAACTAAAATTACTAAGGAAATACTAAATATCAGACATTTTTGCTTGTAAAAATATATTATATTAGATATAGATAGTCCTAGATAGTAGGATTACCTCCAATTTCAAGAAGGAAGTTGTGTTGAATTAGTTGTCTGACAAACACCAGATTTACATTTAGGTGTTTCTAATTCCGATGTTTATTTCCTTTCTTCCATCTGATGCTGCCTCAGGACCAAAAATTTGAGAGAAATCTAGACTTAGATCGGGAAGTCATTTTATTTTTCACTCCAGAGTCCCTCCAGGCAGCGGTTACCACTTTTTATCATCCTTCAGGCTTTAGGAGGATTAATGGGTTATATAACAGGGTAGGCAAGGCAGGAGATTGCTGGCTGTGGTCAAGATGACATCTGAGCAAATGTACTCATTATTGGTCCACCAGGCCTTTCCCCTTAGTGTCCGAGGCCATCTGTTTTTCTGTGATCTTACAGAGTATAAGACAGTTTATATTACTGTTTGCTCTACCCTCTCACTTCTTCGTAATAGTATAATGCGTATAAGGATTATTTTATTTTGCTTCCATTATTTCAGAGAGAGATTACACTCTGGTGATTTAAGCTCATGGGCTCATACACCTGCAAATGGTACCCTTAGATCATGGATTTTTTCTTATTTTTTCCCCAATTTTATTGAGGTATGATTGACAAATAAAAATTGTATCAATTTAGATTGTTCAGTATGATTTTTTAGTGTGTAGAATGCAATGATTTAATATGAATATGCATGTATTGTGAAATGGTTATATAATCAAATTAATTAACACATCTGTCAACTCACACAATTACCATTGTGTGTGGTAAGGACACTTACCATTTATTCTCTTAGCAAATTTCAAGTATACGATACAATCATGTTAAATGTAATCACCACATCATACCTTAGGTCTCTGGAACTTACTCAGTTTATAAACAAAGTGTGTGCCCTTTGAACATCTCCCCGGTGTCCCCCACCTCCACCGCAACCCCGGCCCCTGACAACCACCATTTTTGCAATTCTTCTTACTCAACTCTGGTATCACAATCAATTTCACAACTTTTTTACTTTCATAATTAAGCATTAGAATATCAACACTTCCTTATTTTGAAAGTACAAAAATTAAATGAAAAAAATTGTGCCTGTTCAATATAATTTTGCTAATTGTTAAAATTAGATTTTGAGAGATCGTTGTCTTTCTTTGAAAAATAGAGCCATTGAGAAAGGATGGTAGCACAATGTGGCCATGAATGCATGTTATGATTATGCTGATTAGTATATCCACAAATTAAACCACATGGTATAAGAACCAGAAAATGAAAGAGACATTTAAGATTAAATGATCCATTATTTTCTTAAAAGGGAATTGAGACTTAGGCCATTTATGTAATTAACCCAACAACAAGTAATTTCTAGTCCACAGTTTCTGAATTCCTCTCCAACATCTCTCAAAACTCTGATTTACTTCTCTTTCCCCACATCCCATTTTGTATTATCTTTCAAGATATAGCTAAAATAATAATCTTCCTTTTATTTATTATGATGGAAGCTATAAAAATAAATTAGGGTGACAGATGATTTACAGTTGATTTGTTCAACTAGGATGTGTGCCTTAATTGTCAATGGGGAGACATCCTGCATTCAGACACCTGCAGACAATCAACCACATGCCTTCCCTGCTATATACCTCAGGGCCACAGCTTCTGGCATGTACATGAAAGTATCAGTTATCCACTGTGCCAGGCACAGGTCTAGCAAGAGGACCTCAGCAGGAAGAGTGACGAACTCAGAGCAAGGATGGGCTCTCAACTTAGCCCTGTCAGAAATGAGGTGTTTTTATCAGGACCAGTAAGTTGCTGCTGCTCAGTCATCCTCCTGATCTTTGCCATCTCACTCAGATAGCCACTACCAAGCTGGAATGAAAAGATAAGCTCAAAATTCTTTAATCCATCCTTGACACAAAGCCAGATTTGTCTAGTACTAAAGCATTGCCCGATGTAACATTTGTAGTGGAGGAAGTTTTTGAAAATGTATTCACCTTTTGAATCTATTAGATTTTCTACAGATTTATTGTCTTAGGTTAAAAAAATTTTTTTTGACATTTTAGTTGATAAACCATATGCAGTGATTCTGAAACAGTGACTTTTTTTATCCTGATGCCAAATTTCATTTGGCTATTTTTATCATAAATAACTGTCATCAGGTGTGTGTTTTTTTTAAGATTTTACTTATTTATTTTTAGAGAGGGGGAAGGGAAGGAGAAGAGAGAGAGAAAAACATTAATGTGTGGTTGCCTCTCGCATAGTCCCTACTGAGGACCTGGCCTGCAACCCAGGCATGTGCCCTGACTGGGAATCGAACCAGTGACCCTTTGGTTTGCAGGCTAGCACTCAATCCACTGAGCCACACTAGCCAGGGCACATGAGGTTTTAAATGGTAGTATGATTTTAAAATCACAATAATTTTCTGATGATCAAAGATTTTTTTTAATATTTGCCTTTCACCATAAAACATTTTGTTAAAAATGAATTCATCAATGATGCAGAAAATAAATATAAAGTATACAAGAGGAAGAAATCATCCAGACATACAACTCACATATAATGGCTTTTAAAATATTAGAATACATTTGTGTGGATGTATGTGTATCTTTCTTTAAAAAAATAGAAACATCATGTACAAATTTTTTTTTTCCTTAGGACTTTATAATGATTATTCCCACATCTTAAACTATTCTTTTATAACATTTCGAAGATGAATTAAAATTTCCTATAATCTAATGAACAAAATAAATTAATGAATAATATAGAACCAGAGGCATAGAATCATGGAATAGACTGCCAGCAGTAAAAGAGAAGTGGGGGCTGTTTGAAAGAGGGTGATGGTATTAGCTAAAGAACATATATGGAGAACCCATGGACATGGACAACGGTGTGGGGATTGCCTGTGGAAGCAGGGTGCAGGCTGGGTGGAGGGGAGCGAAGGGGGAAAAATTGGGGCAACTCTAACAGCATAAACAATAAAAAAGTAAAAATTAAAAAAATACAATTTCCTATTGTTTAGATTATTTCTGATTTTTGCTATTATGGACAATGCTTTTTGAATGTTACATCTTTATACAGATCAGAATAAGTTGCCATGAATGAGTGGTAAGTCAAAGGGTATACTCACTTTTAACAGCAATGATTTCATACCAACTTACGTTTCAGGTACTCAAGAGATCTTGTCTCTTTGTTCACTTAATAATGTTTAATGGATTCCAATTCTGTGCCAGGCACATGCTTAGCACTGGAGCAAGTGGGTGAGGAACTAGATACAGTGTGGATGGAAACAGAGTCATGGACGAGATGGGTCATTAATCAAATAACTACACTCTAGTTTGTACTATGAAAATAGAGTAAGACTGTACAGGGCATTTAGCAGAGAGACTTTACCTAGTTAAAGGACAAGATATGTACCCCTGAAGAAAAGATAATCAAGCTCACTTCTGAGGGATGGATTAATTAGTTTAAGTGAGAAAGGGTCACAGAAGAAAGAATTCTAGGCAGAGGGAGCAGTCACACTTTTGCCAAGACTTAAGACAATTTACATCAGAAAAATGAACAATATTGTTCATTGTAAAGTTAGCATTTTTATTCTGGTCAGAGAATTGGAGGATTGAGAACAAAATTAAATGAGCTATAAAGAAAAAAGAAGTGGCCCGTCTTTGTGTTGTGTGTGTATGTATATATAATTATATTATATTATATTATGTGTATATATTTACCCCTACAACATTGCACATAACTTTTTTATATGTTTCTTAGATTACTGGTGCAACTTAGTCCTTTATGAATTATCCTGGATTACTCTGTGCTCATTATGCTATCAAAATATATTGTAAAATATATAATTTTCACATTCATGTGTGAATTACTTACATAAGTATATTTACCATTTGTCATATCTTATAAATATTTCTCTCTATAGTACAAGGCAAAATTATGCTATTTTTGATATAAAGATGTTTGATTTTATTTAATCAAATTTTTCATATTTCTTCTTTCTTTATGCTTTATAACTTAGGTGTCATACTTAGCCTTATAAAAACAATTTTAGCCTTTTCTGAATTTACGGCTAGAAGTATTTTTGTTTGACCTCTTAAAAGGAACTTATGCTTCTCAGACATTGACTTCTTTTGGTTTCTTTTTTAAAATATATTTTATTGATTATGCTATTACAATTGTCCCATTTTCACCCCTTTATTTCCCTCCACCCTGCCCTGCACATCCCCTCCCACCCACATCCCCCGCCTTAGTTCATATCCATGGGTTGTACATGTAAGTTCTTTGGCTTCTACATTTCCTATACTGTACTTAACCTCCCCTGTCTGTTTCTACCTACTATTTATGCTACTTATCCCCTGTAACTTTTCCCCAACCCCCCTCCCCTTCCCCACTGATAACCCTCCATGTGATCTCATTTCTGTGATTCTGTTCCTGTTCTAGTTGTTTGCTTAGTTAGTTTTTCTTTTTGTTTTTAGGTTCAGCTATTGATAGTAGTGAGTTTGTTGTCATTTTACCATTCATATTTTTTATCTTCTTCTTTCTCTTAGATAACTCCCTTTAACATTTCATATAATGATGAACTCCTTTAACTTGACCTTATCTTGAAAGCACTTTATCTGCCCTTCCATTCTAAATGATAGCTTTGCTGGATAGAGTAATCCTGGATGTAGGTCCTTGCCTTTTATGACTTTGAATACTTCTTTCCAGCCCCTTCTCATCTTTAAGGTTTCTTTTGAGAAATCTGCTTACAGTCTTATAAGAACTTCTTTGTAGGTAACTGTATCCTTTTCTCTTTCTGATTTTAAGATTTTCTTCTTCTCTTTAGTCTTGGCTAATTTAATTATGATGTGCCTTGGTATGTGCTTCCTTGGTCCAACTTCTTGGGGACTCTCTGAGCTTCTTGGGCTTCCTAGAAGTCTATTTCCTTTGCCAGATTAAGGAAGTTCTCCTCATTATGTTTTCAAGTAAGTTTTTAATTTCTTGCTCTTCCTCTTCTCTTTCTGGCACCCCCATGATTCAGAAGTTGGAACATTTAAAGTTGTCCTGGAGGTTCCTAAGCCTCTCCTCCTTTTTTAGAATTCTTATTTCTCATTCTGTTCTGGTTGAATGTTTATTTCTTCCTTCTGGTCCAAACCATAGCTTTGAGTCCCAGTTTCCTTCCTATCACTGTTGGTTCCCTGTACATTTTCCTTTACTTTACTTTTCATAGCCTTCACTTTTTCCTCTATTTTGTGACCACACTCAACCAATTCTGTGAGTATCCTGATTACCAGTGTTTTGACCACTGCATCTGATAGGTTGGCTCTCTCTTTGTCTCTTAGTTATATTTTTTCTGAAGCTTTGATCTGTTCTTTTATTTGGGCCATTCTTTTTTTTGTCTGGGGGCACCTGTTATGTAGTAAGGGGCGGAGCCTTGGGTGTTCACCAGGGCAGGGCAACCCACGGTCGTTGTGTTGTGATGCTGTATGTGGGGGAGGGGTCCTAGAGGGAACAGTTATGCTTGCTCCGCTCTCTGCCAGTTTTCAGTCACTTTCCCCCGCTACTCACAAGCAAATTGGGCCATTCTAGTGCTGATCCCCAGGTGGGTGGATTTGTATACATTCTAGGACCCTGTGGGTCCCTCCAATGAACTGTCCGGTGAGGCTGGGAGTTTCTCCCACTGCTTCAACCCCCACAGGTTTTTTAATCAGAGGTTTTGAGCCTTTATTTTCCCCCGCTGGAGCCCTGGGGTACGTGGTCTGCCTCACTCCCCAATTGTTCCTCCTGGTTTATCTGCACAGTAATGTGGGACCGCACAGTCAGCAAGCTGCCACCTCACCCACCTGGATCCTCTAGCCCGGCTGCCTGTCTCTGCCCCTCCTACCAGTCTGGGTGAATGTGTCTCCTTTCACTCCTTGATTATCAGACTTCTATACAGTTTGATTTTCTGACAGTTCTGGTTGTTTTTTATTTTTAAATTTGTTGTCCTTCTTTTGGTTGTCTACCTATGCCTCCATCTTGGCCAGAAGTCTATAAAGAATTTAACCTTCAGTTGCATCTATTTAGGCATTATTAACCGCATGGCCTTACATTTTATAAGGCTAACCTTTTATAATGCATCTATATTATTGAGCAAGTTAAAATCATACATGTAGAATATGGCTTTAAGACGAACGCTACACTGTAAGTAGACACAGATAGCCTAGGACTGCTCTTCACACCTGTGCTAGCACTTATGTCTCTGTAGTCATCCACACTCAGTCTTGGTGGAGGATTTGCATGAATAGTCTATTCTGTTCTAATGGAAAAAAAAAAAAATAAACCTAAGCTCCCTGCCAAGGATCTGAGATTCTCTTTCAAGTCTACCATCAGCATAGTGAAATTTTGGGTGTGATTTTGACATCTGAGCTCCTAATTAAAGAAAAATTAAAATCATCCTTCACCTATTGCAAAGATTATATTACATTAATTAATTCAACAGTCACTCAATGATTATTTTGGCATTTACTATACTAGTCTGATAAAAATGTGCATACATTAAGACAAAATCATACATTCAGAGACATGGTGAAGGCTTTAAAATAATCATTTTCATCAAAGTTTGATGGCAGCTATATAAGAAATATACTCTGGAAGCTAAGGAAGCAAAAACAGATGAGGAGTACCTGGATTAGATAGTGGGAGGTAGGGAAACCTTTCCAGGAGAGCTGAAGCCTTGACTGAGCGCTCCAAAAAGGGCTAGAGACAGACCCTTGAAGAGTAATGAGAACGGATGCTTCTAACCAATGTCCTGCTATAAGATGTATCAAACAGGTTCAGAATTGCAAATAAATCCCTATGGGTAGAGAAAGGGTGCACAGTGTGTGAAGAGGCTAGAAACCCTTGGAGGTTCTCTATATGACAGGTGAGGCAGTTTGGACTCCAAAGGGGGTATAAGGGGAATAAATGGTAATGGAAAAAATACAATTAAAAAAAAAAAGATTTTTAGCTGCCAAGTTATATAATCAGGATAGAGACAGAAGTACTTTCCAAAGTAGCAACAACACTCAGTTGTAAGATATTAATGTCTTAGTCGCCAAATATGGAAATGAAAAGCATCCAGAAAAATGAAAGCCTGATTTTATTTTATTTATTTTTTTAAATATTTTATTTATTTATTTGCAGAGAAAGGAGAAGGAAGGGAGAAAGAGCAGTGTATGGTTGCCTCTCACATAGCCCTCACTGGGGACCTGGCCTGCAACCCAGGCATGTGCCCCGACTAGGAATCGAACCAGGACCCTCTGGTTCCCAGCCTGCGCTCAATCCACTGAGCTACACCAGCCGAGCTGAAAGCCTGATTTTAGAATAAGAAAATCCACAATATAGATACAATGCTTAATAATGAGATTTAAACAGAAGCCTGCCTTCTAAAATTGTTATGCAAATTCTGAAGTACTTATAAAAAATAAACAAGTAAGACTATTCAGGAAGCCTCTAAAAATGAATCACACTAATTAAAATAGTATGATATTGATGCATGAATATGTATATAAGCCAACAGAACAAAAAAGAAAGACTGGGAATAATCTAAATGCATATGGAAATTTCATATATAAGAAAGGAAACATCTCAAATGTGTGAAGTTAATATGAAATTGTGAATAAATGATTTGGGGTCAACTGGGTTAGACAATTTAGATTCATATCTCAAGACATATATAAACTCCAAATTAATAAAGACTTAAGCATAAAATATAAAACTATGCCTGTGCTTAAGGAAAATCAGTAAATCATTTTATAACCTTGAAGCCAGAAAGGATTTTTAAATTATGACCCAAAGCTTAAAAACCATAAAAGTATAAATAACAGAATCAACCATAGGTACATATATTTTTAAAAAGAATTTAAAAACTTTGAAAAATGTTTATGTCACAAAAAAGATTAATATCCCTATAGAGATTCCCAAGAACTCAATCTAGACAAATAGTTCATTAGATAAATGAATAAAGTATGTACACAGTTCACAGAAAAAGAGATATAAAAACTCCTTCAATAGATGGAAAGGTGTTGAAAGTTCACTCCAGATAAGAGAAATGCAAAAATCCAAAAGGTTGACCACATCGTCCTGATAGGACAATGGAGAAAATTTACTCTTGCACTCTTGCCAAGAGTGCGAAGATGAAACAACTCCTGTGCAGGAAAAGTGGCAATGTCTCTTGAGATTACACAGTCCCGCTTTTGAGAAGCTACCCACAAATATACTGGAGCATGTGAAAAGTAAGAAATGTATAAGATTAATTATGGAATCTTATTCATTGCAGCATCTTTTCAATTTTCTAGAGTTCAGAAGAAAACTATAATTTAGAGTACAATTGCACATCAAAATATTATGCAGCATTTTTTAAAATGAGGAAACTCTAGACCTAATGTTAAATGATGTCTAGAACACAGGGTTAAGCAAAAGTAAGTTTATAGTTGTTTTATGGAAAATAATACAATAATTAATAAATAATAAAGAATAAAACATGTTTCATATACTCACAACTGTAAACATATTTTGCCCCACCCTGTATTTTCTTAAGCTAAAAAAAAGAGTTTTAGGTTAGTATATTACAAATGAGAAAGAAAATATATAGTAGTATTTGTTAGAAGTTGCATAAGGAAACATTGGGAAAATCCACAAGAAACTAAAAATGGTTAAATAGAGAATAGGTGTGATAGAACCAGACAAAGATTAGAATGAAATGCTTTGAATATTTTATATTGCATTGATTTTTACATGAATTATATATTTAGAATATAAAATGAACCTGAAATAAAAAAACAGCCTAAATAAAAATACTACTTTATATAATATATATATATAATGTTTATATTATAAATGTATGATGTTTATAGAACCTATAGAAAACTGAATTAAATAAACAGTATATACAATAGAAAACAGATCCATAATTTTATATGTATTTATTTTCATTTTTTATGATGGAAGAACTTTAGACATTCACTACAATTACAAAATAATAAACATAGGTATCTTCTATACCATCTTAACCACCTGTCTCTTGGGTACAATTGAATGGTAAAACATAACATATATCACAACAAATACTAAAGAATACTTTTGAGGCTACATGGAATATAAATTGAAAATACCTGTCATCTGTGCATGTCACTAATTTGAGGTTCCAGGAAATTTAATCTACCTGTATATTATTAATATCACAGAGATGGAAAGTGTCAGTGGCTGTGTGATTTATTAAAAGTGTTATGTAATTTTTATTGTTGATCTAGGAAGTTTATTTTGGTTTCTTTTCATCCACTGGATGAGAATTGTAAAGCTCCATATTTAAAAAACCATCCAAAGCTAAAATCAATAGCATCATCGGTCACTCGCCACTTCTCAGGCCTAGGGCGCTCTGCGAGCATTCCAAATCAGCCCTGCCTGTGAGAAGCGGGGCTTAACCTTGGGAGTTAGAGGCGCTGAATACTAACATGGATTTGACCACTTTAGAAAAAGTCTTTCAAAAGCCTTCAAGATTCTTCTTGTAACAAACTATTTACTCCTACAAAGCTTAAATTATTAATTGACTGCAAATGAACAACGTGGACAGAAACCTTCAGGAATATGTAGAATAAGAAGGGCCATCCCAGGAAGCACAGATAACCACAAAGCAACAGACCAGGGACAAAACCGGGTCTGCAGCCTTTATTGAGGTGCTACGGTGGATAATTAACAGAGAGAAACCCGCTCTGCTTAATACTACCTCAGCTTTTTTGCTGGAGAAAGGAATGAGTGCTCAAAACAAGAAAAGAGAAGATATTTAAATTCTTCCAATTAGCAAAAGATAACAGGAGAGGAAGGAGAAGGTGGGAAGAGTAATTATTTAGGACATAAATGATTCATTGAACTTTCCAGCTCAAATAGAACTAATTGATTGTAGAAGGGGATCAAAGTTATAATCCAATGGCCTTATTTCCTTTCTTTTGCCTTCACATATTTGTTCTTTTGTTAAAATAAATCTTTGAAAAAGGATGGGAAAGTGATAATAAGGATCTTGGCAAAGAAAATCAGTAATTTAGCACCTGATTTACTAGCAAATAATGGACCAGCAGAAGGAATCTACAAAACAGCTGCAAGTTGCCATCTTACACAATGCAAGGGGGTTCTGATCAGCAGTTAGGTTTGTCAGCATCGGTCCCTTGCCCTACATTTTATTGTTGTTTTTCTTGCTTGCTTCCCAGTAAGGAATTAAAACAGAAAAATTCCCTAGAAAAACATAAATAAATTAGTAGTCTCAAATCATTACCTCCAACCTTTTCTTTTCATTTGTAAGTGTTATTAGTCAGCTAAAAGACGATTTTGGCATATAGTCATTCTGTGAGGATTTAAAATGAAATCAATGTCACTGTCAAGCGACAGATGGAACTTCAGTCATTGGCAGAGAGAGAAAGCTGAGGGTTCTTCTCTGTGCACTGGATTTTAAATTAGTGTTTATAAAAAATAATTTGAAAAGTACTCATTTCTTTTTTCTGAAGATCAGCGATTACAAAATATATAACTTAGGTAAATCTTGAGAAATTAATGCATTTTTAATTCATATTGAATATAGAGAGCATACATTGATCTTGGTGCACAGTATCTTTAAATAACATCTTCTCTATAAAAATTACAATACATCTCACCACCACTGTCACTTCTCTGTTATTGAGCTCTGATTTTTGAGCCCATGTCGTGTATTAGAATTAGTTTTGTAGATATATTTATGGACTTACCTTTATTGCCTGTCTCTTTCTCCCTGCAGACTGAAAGTTTCATGGTGGCAAGGGTCACCTGTCTTTTCTTTACAACTGAGGATTCGACATAGAGTAAGTACTCAGTAAACATTTGTTGAACTGAATGTATCAATCAGGCAATACAAAATCAAACATAAAGTTTTTATCTCCTACTTGGAATCAAGATGTGAGGTCACACAGTTGATGTTTTGAAAGCAGCTTCCCAAAAAGTTTTGGTAACTAAAATTTATATTTCTGTGTTGCTTGGCAATTTTATGCACATTTTTTGTATTTATGACTTTTCATGGGAATGCTTGTATTTGTCTGGCAAATGAAGGAGGATACGGTGCACCAAACCTAAGGTGTTTTTTGAGGATCTTCAGTATTTTTTCCAATTTTATTATTTTCCTATTTCTAAATATTATAGGGCAGTTAACCTCTGTCCAAAATAAATGGTGATTCTTTTAAGAAAGATTATCCTGCCAACCCCATTTTTTTTAATGCTGAAAGTATCTCTTGCCCTGGAAAAGCTACAAGTACGTATTTTCCTGCAGAGGAAAGGCACTCCCTGTTTTTGTGTCTGATTGCAGTTCATATGTGTAACTAGTGTTTTAAAGCTCTGTGTAGATACTTTTGTAAAAACTGTATTTGTTACCACAACTTTATTGGTGTAGGCATTATTTGCAACATTCCAAAAATGAGTAAATAAAGGCTATGAGAGGTTAATTATAATACTTTGTCTGAAACTTTTCAGCTGGTAATTGATGGAGTTAACATTCAAAATCCAACTTTAGACAAAGCTTCTTCTTTTAACCACTATCTTGCTGCCATTTATAGCTCAAACAAGTGCCTCATTTTTGTCTCTGAAATAGGTTAAAGGTACTGGGCTCAGGAGTTATTCTGTAATCCAGGGTTTTAATAGGTAAGAGTGATGAACTGACCTCATCTTATAGGAAATGTAGAAAGTAATGGCCATAGATAGGTATTTGGCTGAAAAGCAGTTGAAAAAAAATAATAAAACATGACTCTTTTCTCTCTTTATGTCCTTCTCCATTATGTTTCTGGCCTTAATGAAATTTCTACCTAGAAAAGAGTAATCTTGATTCAAATTGAGCAGAACTGCATCAGCCTTGGTATCCTTTGACCAATAATATGACACTGTGGACACGGGGAGGTAATAGCCTCATTAAGCCAAATTACAATGAAATTCACAGACACATGCTCTCTAACAAGGACCTTGGCCATCCTTTCATTTCGTTCTTAAGCCACTTAATGTTGGTTAACTACTACGTCCATGAAGGGATGTTTTAGACAGGAAATCATTGCTGAATTCTTCAACCTCAGTGTAGGAGACGCCATCTGTGTCATGTGACTCTCTGCTGGCATGTCTCATTTCAAATTCATATAATCATCTATTATGGAGCACCCACAGTGTACAAAGAATTGAGTTTCACAGCCTAAAGATACAAACATGAAGAGGCTATTCTGAAATAGTTTTTCACTATTGTTTCATAGGAAACATAATTCATTTCCAAGGTAATATTTTGAACACTATAGAGGACTCCACCTCTCCCTTACCCCCCCCAAAAAAAATGTCTCTATCTTACCAATCTTGCCACAGTGTTATTTTCTGAAGTACAGTTAAAAATTACTTCTCCATTTCCCCCCTCAAAGAATGCTTTGCATGTAAATGTTGTGTAATCCATATGTATGTTCATAATAAGCTTATTTTATGTACATAAGACATTCTATCATACCATCCTGCAACTTTTCTCACTTTATGTAATAACAACTCTTAAAATACTCCAGAAATGGTACAAGGAAATTAAAATAAAATGGAATAATTCAATTCATGCATGTGTCAAAATCACAATGAATTTCTATTGAAAAGTATTTAGGTCCTTTACTGAAACACTACAATGAAAATTCATATTTATATCATTGTGCTTTCAGGCAAAAATATCTGTATGATGAATTTCAGTTGGTGGAATTGCTGTGTCAAAGAGTATCTGTGTTTTAGTTTAAGCAGTTATTATTATTAAGGAGAAAGAGTTTCTCTCTGCCTCACAAAGTTTCCTCCAGCTGATCTAATAATCAAACTAACATGAGACAAATTAACAAAAAAAAATCAAATTTAATTTTGTATTTATGGGAAGACCACCTACATGGGGGAGCCAGAGACCCGCCCCCCTCCATACCTGAGAGGTTCAGAAACAGAAAGGTAAAATGAGGCCTATCCCCCACCCTGAGCTAAAGAATGGGTAAGGGCCCAGGACTCCAAAACCAGATGATGGTTGTTGGCTGATTGCCCAGCCACCTCAATGTATTGCTCTCATAACATTTATCTGTGGGAATGACTTTCATTTTGGAAAATACCCAAATTAGATTTTCCTAGAGAGTTGAGAGAGGGGCAGAAGTTTCTCTTGAGTCTGCAAGTTCTCCATGGCCTTCTGCTCAAAACACTAATCTACATGCCTTCTGTTCTCCTACATATTAAACTGTCTACCAAATAGATTTTATTTACTATTTATGCTATTTATGTGCAAGAATGGTTACCAAGTAAGTATACAAATAGCTTTTAAATAATTGAAATAAAACATGTGCATCATTAAAAATGTTAATATTACTGAAGGGATCACAATGAAAACAATATTCCCTTTTTTTTTTCCTTTCCAATCCCCAATTTTGTTCCAAAAAGTGTTCAAATTTTAACTCTTTTATCTCTAAGTTAAACTCTTCTGGTAATTACCTCCTGTGACACTGTAATTTATCACAAGAAATATACATTTGGTCTTTGTCCCATTTCTGGTGCAGAGCTCCTAAAACTTTTGTGATTTCCTAAGTGAGGAGAAGGATGGGGGTGTGGTTTGTCATGTTAATGAGGTGGCTTTGGAAAGAGCCTGAGGCTGAGGGCTGGTGATTAGTGGAGCCAACCAGGCCCTCAGAGGTTTGAAGCCTTCGGTCACACCCCTGAGCCACTTGGAAAGGAGAGGAGCTGGAAATTGGATCAATCTCCAATGAGTTAATCAGTCATGTTTATGTAATAATGCCTCCATAACAATGAAAAAGGAGAGGGTTCAAGGAGCTTTCAAGTCGGTGAATATGTGGAGGTGCTGGGAGAATGGTCTTCTGGGAGAGAGTACAGAAGCTTTGAACCTTTTCCCCATACCTTGCCCTCGGCCTCGCTTCCATCTGGCTGTTTGTGAGTTATATTCTTTTATAATAATAAACAAGTAATCTAGTAAGCTAAATGTTTCTCTGAGTTCTGTTAGCAAATAAATCAAACCCAAAGAGAGGTTTTAGGGACCTCTGATCTATAACCAGTAGATCAAAACACAGGTAAACTTTGGCTTGTAATTGCCATCTAAAATTGGAGAGGGTCATTGGAACCTCCAATCTATAGCCAACTGGTCAGAAGCACGAGTGGCAACCTAGTTTAGTAGTTGGCATCCGAGTAGAGGTGGCGTCAGCAGAACGGAACCCTTTCCTGTGAAATCTGATGCTATCTCTAGGTAGATAGTTTCAGAACTGAGTTGAATTTTCTGACACCCTATTGGTATCCAAGAATTGCTTAAGGGGAAAGGTTGCCCTCCCCTCTCCCCTGAATTGGAATTGGGACCTCTACATCTCCAAAGTATTTTTACTAAGATCATTAACACATTTTAGGTATTATATAACCCACTCCTAATATAATAAATGGGGATCTTTGTACTCCCTTACGTCCTTAGTCACTCATATGATTCCCAACTTCCTTTTCCTCAACATGGTTACTCTCTACAATGAATGGTTATACCATACACTTCAATGACTTTATGTATTATAGAAATCTAATTTCTAGTGCCATCAAATATGGACAATTCCTCTATGCTTCCCCTTTAGCAGGGTAAAGATACTTCTCTTCTCCTTCTAGCTTTTCTCCTGCCCACACACTGACCTCCTCATTTTACTTCCATATTATGAAGATACGTAACATGCATTGCATACGTATATAAAGATATTAACACAAATGTTCTGTCTTATGGTCATTTAAGCCTTCTATATTTTGTTCATAAACTAATTTCGATGTTGAGATTGACAAATGGTTTAAATTATTATGAATATAAACATATAATTTACTGTCTAACCAAAGAGTATATTAAGAGTACATTTACTTCTGTATATATTTTACTTTTTTCTCTTTAAATATATCTTGTATGGTTTCTAAATTTTTTTCTCTCTAAATAATTATGGGGTATAAAACACTTTGGGCCAAATTCCAGAGAAAGTAAAAAGAACATGTATAGGGAGCAACACAAAAGAAACAATCTAGATGTCCAGGATATGGGATTGGATACCTATATCTGTATTATGTGTGTGTGTGTATGTATGTTTGTAGCTTCTTTTATTCATTACTATGGCTGTGAGATGGACCTATGTTATATGTAACTGTATGTATGGTTACATGTATTGCTACATGTAACTATATGTTGTTATATGTAGCTATCGTTTCTTTTCTTTATCCCTAAGTATTATTACATTGCTTGAAAATTGAGGAATGTATCCATTCCTCGTTGAACATTTAAATTCTTTCCAGTGTGTGCCTGTTGTGAGTAAAATTGTCATGAATGTTCTTGTGTGTGCCTTTCGTGACATAGACGTATACTCAGAAGTATAGTTGGTAGATCATGAAGTACTCACATGTTTAGCTTATTTTAATAGAAATTGCCAAACTGTTACGCAAAGTCATGTATCAATTTATAATTCTACTAGCAGTGATGAGAGTTGCATTTGCTCCACTTTGGGCGATCTTTGATATTGGCAGGCTTTTTCATTGTAGCCATTCATTCTAGAGGGCATGAATTACTGTAGCAGTGTTCTTAGTCTGAACTTCCCTGACTGCTAAATATGCTGAGTATCTTTTCATTTGCCTATCAGTCATTTGGATAGTTTGTTTTATTTAATATCTAAGTATTTTGTTCATTTTAAATGAGATTGCTGATCTTTTACTTTTTGAATTGTAGGTATTCTTTTTATATTCTAGATATGTCTTTTGTCAAATATATGTAATACAAATACTGAATTAATCTACTTGGCAGCCATAACAGAATATCACAAAGGAGGTCATTTAAACAACAGACATTTATTTTCTCAGAGTCTGGGGGCTGAATGTCCATGATCAAGGTGCTGGCGGGGCTGGTTTCTGGTACACCCTCACTTCCTAGCTTGTGGAGGGCCACCGTCTCTGCTTCTTCACGTGGCCTTTCCTCTGTGCAAAGGCACTCCTGTGTCTCTTCCTCTTCTTACAAGATCACGAGTCCCATTGGATTAGGGCCTAATTTATGAGAAAAGGACTTAGTATTTAAAATATAAGAGTGGGTGAATCTAAGTACTATATATATATGCACACACATATACACATATACTATATATATGTATATACATATGCAATATGTACATACACATATACTATATATACATATATACATATACTATATATACACACATATATACACACACATATACTATAGTATACTATATATACTACACGCACACACACACATAGTTGGAGTGGGATTAAAGTGTACCAAAAATCGCCAATCAAATAAACACATAATAAAATTAAAATGTACATGATTATGATGTACTTTAGACTAAGGAATGTGATTGATATCAAATAAGTACTGGGCTGGGAAAACCTAAAAAGAAAGTCATTTTTTTTTTAATTTGTGAGCTATATTCAGAGTTACTGTTTATCTTAAGTTTGTTAATGAGACCTTCATCTTTGAGTAAAAAATTATTTGGGTATAGATTTCAATGTTAAATATTGACTTTTCCATTGTACTTTGAGGGGATTACTTTAGTACTTTTAGCATCAAGTGTTGCTGGTGATATATTTGACATGGGGCTAATTATTCTCCTTTTGTAGATTACATTTTAGTGTGTTTTGTTTTGTTTAATTGTTTATTGATAGATTTTATTTTTTAATTTTATACTCTAGAAGGTTTGGTTTTCAAAATGTTTTATCTAGGAATGGCCTTTTTCATTATTTTCTAGGCATATAATAAGAATGGCAATTGTCCTTTATAACTCTGAAACACTATCTTGCATTATGTCTTTGATAATTTTTTTCTATTCTACCTCTCCATTATTTCATCGAGCTAACATTTGTGATTTGGGGCTTTATGAATTGATGCTTTCTCTTCTGTTTCTTAAACTGCAAATCTATTGATTTTTTTTTTTACTTTTCCTGACAGTGACTCACAAGGACAATGCTAATATTCTCTGTTTTGTTACATTTTGTTCTATGATATGCCTTGATAAAATCATACTCTCAATGTAATCATATTATTGAAAAAGTTAATATATGTGATTCAAATGGTATAGGTTAGTCATTCAATAAATGTTAGTTGAATTTTTGAACAAAGATATATATACCATATTTTAAAACTCTTCATATTTTACATAAAATCCTATTTGTCTCTAAAGTAGTTCCAAACAATATTTAAGTGCATTCATCAAATACCATGAGTGTATACATGCATGTGTACATTTGTGTATGTAGACGTAGATGTGTGAGAGAGAGTGTGACTACGTGTGATGAAATGTCAACAACACGCGCCACTGAAGGACGACATCAGTATACAATTTCCCTGTGCTTTGAGTGCAGTCTTGCATTCTTCGTGCGTAAGAGCGGGTCCTATAGACCATACTGTGAACACTAGCCAATGAGAACTGGTGCCCCACATTGCCAACAAGTGCTTTACCGTAGTCTTCGGTCTGAGTGTTTACTCAGGATGAGTGTGGCTTACTCCAGTGTGAGCTCTCATTCTGCCAGGTATTCAGTGTCCTGGCAAAAACTTTCGACCTGTTAAGACTGACAAAACTCATAAAAAGAAACCCAAGGAGAATATAATTTTGTATTTTTAAATACTAATTATACAGCAAATTCAGGTAGAGATAAAAGAAGGTACAGATTAGGGGGTTAAGATTGGCTGGTTCCCCAAAATAATATTCAAAATGGAGGCATAACTGCCAATATATGAGGTCAGAAACAGCGCCGTAAGAGCCATGTGTATCTCTGGTCCAGTTTGTTCTTTCACTACTGGTAGCCCTTGAACGTTTTCTAGACAGGGTGTATGTAAAAGGTCCCGATACAAAACCTGACACATAGTTACTATGTAGGGGTCATTATTCATGAACTATAAACTTAGACATCTGAATCATGGACTTATGCTAAGCAACATAAAGTTCTTTCATGATTTATATTCCCCCATGATAATTATGTGTATGTATGCACAATATACACTCACATACCTCGTATACCACATTGCTCTTTTTTCTACTATGAATATTTCCCAACAATATAGTAGAGAGCTTAAGTGTGCAAGTTGTGAGATGGAGTATCCATATACTTAAGTGGAGAAGGGTAAACACCACTGTGCAGATATAAGATCCTGTGATGGTAAAGGGAAGAGGTGAGGCACAATCTGGGTGAGGGTAAAGGAGCACTCACAACTACAGAATTTACAGTAATACCAGAAAACATAGATTTCAAGAGCAAAAAGAAAAAAAGGTAGAGAAATGAGCAGTTTTTTCCTGAAGAGATGAGAAAATTAGGTAATTTTTTAAAGCCCATGATTCACAGGAAACAAGAAGAAAATAAAAACTGGGGACAATATAACAACCTAAGAAAACAATCCTGGCAGAGAAAATGAAGTTTACAGAATTGGAAAGAAACGAAAAAAATAACTACTGACTAAAACTCATCAGGGAATACTTTTTTAAAAATGTGAACATACATAAACCCAGCAGGAAGGAATAAAATAGATCCCTGGGCGTTGAAGGAATTGACTAATGAACTTCCCAGCACAGTCATGATGTAGCTGGAAAGTCGTGGAGCACTACAGAGAGCTAGAAAATTGGAAAACAACAAGAAATGTGGCATCATTTACTGAAAAGGGGGAAGCATCATTCTATCATGTACCTCCCAATAAGCTGAATGCCAACACTTTAAAAAACAAAATAGACTATTAGAGCTTCCCTACTTGAGTCCCTCCAGGGCATGCACTTCAATGTGCATAGTATATGGCTCAATATGCCAGGCAAGGGGAAACTCCACAAATAATATTTGCTGAAGAGTGTAACTGAGCTGCTATCAACCCACTTGGCAAATTCAGTTGTTTCTCCCACAAAATCACATGCAGGATAAATAATAGAAATTGAAAGCCCCATGTTAAACATTCTTGATATTCACAGCATACAATAACTCACAGTAATGTAATAAAATGGGAGAGAGGAAATGTGTTTCATTGTCTTTCATCATAGAGCTCCCAAGGGTTTATATGTTAGTTAGGTAGGGCTGGGTTTGAGCCTCAGCTCCCCCAATTTATTTTTCGACTAGAGAAATTTATCAACTTTCTCTGAGACATAAATTGTTCATATATAAAATGTCTAACAGTCAAGATTTATCTGTATGTGTTGTTTTTTTCATAAAGGAAACAGGACAGCTACTTTGAAAGTTAAATAGGTATCATGAAAAAACAGGCTGATCACACAGAACAGCACCTGGTAAATGGCAGGGGGTCCATAGAGTTTAGTTCCATTCCCCTCCTCGGTCTCTGCTACAACAGCATCGTTCAATTCTCTTCAGCACAGCAGTTAATCTCTGAAGACAGTTATATGGGAGATACCCAGTTTTTATACCTACATGATTTAGATTGAAATAGGAGATCTCTAAGGTAAAATCAAAGTTGAGCCTCTTGGTAGATTATTGCACAAACTTTGAATATGTCACTTGTTCACCACAAAGTGACCAAAATTTCTGATTGTGGTTTTGGGCTTCTTATTACAATTGGACTTGAGAGGTATTAGTAATAGAATATATAATATTGAGATGGAAGATGAAAAATATGCTAATGGGCAGTTCATTACTGCAAATGTGATTAAAATAAATATGTTTATCACTTTCCATCTCCTATAAAAGGGCAGATACTTCAATTACCTTTTTTAATTAATTTAAAATTATTGCAGTTAACTCATCACAAGGGTAACTATATACAGATCATTGAAACCTGACTATTTACCGCATTCCCACACAGATTTGTTTACTGTCTCCCTATCTGCACAGCTGAAGTGCTTACTCGTTTCCTCTGCTACTTTTGTCATTTACTGTATCAGACAATGGAGACAGAGAAGGCTGGACTTCCAGTTATTTCAAAGGTATATATATTCTGTTGTTATACTTGAAAATAAAAGTTTCTATTCTCCTAAATATATTGATTATTATATTGATTAATTGCTATTATAGTAATAGAAAAAACTTCCAAAGCTGATTTTAAAACCCTTCCAATGTACCAATGAGAACTGTAACTGTCCCACAGCAAGAGACGGTCCCACTCTGAAGGCCAACCAATTGGTGGCAGCCACAATCCAATAACTGAGGCCAAAGGTCATCTAATTCCTGAACACTTCTGCTTCTTCTAACAGCACACTGATATCTGATATACACTTTCCAAAAACCCATATATAAGATCAGCAATGGTTTTTGTTTAGAGATAGAGTGTCTTAAAGCACAATTGTCTATTGCTGATCAAGAAATAAAATGGTTTTATTTCAAATGTCGAGTGGCAATTTCTTCCTTCACAGGCAACTGTCCAAAAGTTGAAATTACATTTCAAGTTATTTGTAAACAATTTCAGTATTTCAGTATTTTCTGAGTCATATTTTGTTATATTCTACTCACAATAATAATTTTGGAGACTGAATCAAAGAAGACTCACTCTTCTGGGCTATACAGGAAAGTTTCTACTGCTTCTCGTGCTTAAACCACAAGTAAATATTTCTATAAATTGTGAATAAGCACTTACTTAAATTCAAAGGAGGGTCTAGAACCCCAAAATTGAAACTTTTACTATATTAAAAGCACTATCTGAAAAGGAATCTTCAAGAAAAGGAGCAGGAAATAATTTGTTCAGAAAGGAGTTATATGTGGTGATGGTGCCTTCTGAGTTTTGTGTACTAACTTTACCTTGTATGAGGCAAATACTAGCATCTAATCTCATCTTCATAAGCTTTTTATGCTCAATATGTCTTCCTTTCTTCCAGGACAATTATGAAGTCATTAGTCACCATTCAAGCGCTTGGGGTAGTCACTTCGCAAGATTGATTGTTTTCTCAGATAATTTATATAGAACCTTTTATGCTCTTGGCCATTACAAGGGATAAAAAAGAAAACACAGAACACTGAAAATAAACTCCCTTTATAATATAATTACAATGGTATTCTATTAAATTGGTCAGTGGCACTCTAAGTCTAAGAGAAAAGTGTTCTTTGAAACCATCTAAATCCCTACCTATTCAACTTCTGTCCATGATATGCTTAAATTTGATATGTTCTCTTAAATTAATGTGGTGGAAAAATTGACCCATCTTGTCCTGTGGAAGAACAGGTTCTAGACTTACAAGAGATCATTTGAGACTAGTATTATCCTTCCTGATAGGTCAAGACAGCCAGGATTTCTTCAGTTGTTTTCCCTCCAGCTCTGCCTTTTCTTTCCTCTTGAGATGTCCATTAAATGTGTTCATTTTTTCACAGTGTCTTGTCATATGGGCTTACTGGCTTTCTATTCTTTTGTTCCCCTCAGGATATTTCCTACTGGCCTAGTTTCAAGTTTCATAATTATATGCTTCATAATAAATTATATTAACCTCATCTATTGAATTCTTAATTTTTATGTTTTTATATTGTAATAAAAATTAATTTTAATGATTACACTTTTCAGCTCCAGAATATCAATTTGATTTCTTACAGTTTTCAGCACTTTCTCAGCATTATTTTTGTTTTCTTTTATTCTTTTGAACTGGGTAATCATAAAGTTCTAGTCTGCCAATGTTAAATCATTTGTGTCACACAATTGGTGAGTTCATGCTGCTATTTTTCTCTTGGCTTTGTTGCATTTGGTTTTGTTTCTGCTAATGCTTGGTGTGTTTGTTATCAATATATCACCTCTCAGTTCCAAATATACCCTTCACTTTTCTGCTTGTGATACTGAAAAATTTCTCCTTTACTGGGTGGCATAATTTTAAACTGTGTAAGTAGAAGGCATTGAAGGGTTACTTTTTCCTGGTTTCTCTGTGCATTCTCTCACAGCACGAAGTGGCCATCAGTGCATGTCATCTCCCCATGGGCGGCATCCCCCAAGTTGTAGAGAATCTTCCCAGGGTAGTACTAATAATGATTGATTTTGGTGAGTTTTATACATGCTATTTTTTAAACACCTCCATTCTACTCTCTGATAGTTGCCAGTGGATTCCAGGTACAGCATTTTCCCACTGATGGCTTTGTCTGGCTTTGTCCCAGGCATTTTCACAGCAGAAAACCTTTATATAGTTGGGTTCCCAGGATCTGCCAGGGAATTATTCCTAGAGGTTTCCACCAGTGCTACCAGTCAAAGAATGTCTTTACCACCTGGTGGATCATAGCTCTGCCCTCTTTTAGGAGGTCTGGAGGTAGGAGTAGCTGTCAGATTTGTTCCTTAAATCTGTGCTCTGCTTTAACCCTTAAGGTAGTCACTTCTCTTTATGTCTGATACCCGTGTTGCATTTAGAATTCTTTATACACCTTGGCAGCTGATATGCCATTTCTATAATCCCCTGTAAACTGTTTAAGTGAAACAATGTCCATTTAAATTTTTCTCTGGTGTGTGGCTCCTGTTTGGCCACTGAATAATATGGAACTGGTACTGAGAAGATGGGATTTAAGAATGGGTTTGATCATGACTGTGAACCTGAACACAGTCCTGAAATTCTTGCCAATTGGAAATGTGTTTCTACTAACAAAGGGCGTGAAGTGACATTACAAATAATCGAACTATAAACTATGGTTAATTATAATTAAGTGATCACTGGAGCAAGCGTCTTGGGAGCCCAGTTGGATGCCACACTTGACCTTATGGCCTAGTGCTGACTACAAAGGCTGTGGCACGGGAGGCATCATCTGAGTGCTTGGGAACACTTACAGCAAGGAAATGGCAAGATTAGTTTGGGCACCTTTACTCTTAGTTTCAGAAATGTCTGACAAACAGCAAACTTCCATGGCAGTACTTAATATCTTACATCTTTTACCATGAGGCTAATATTACTGAAAAATCAAACATAAACCTAATTGTACTGGGTGCTAAATTACATCATCAGTTGAATTCAGTCTTCAGAGTTTCCTGTGTGACATTTAGGGCAATTACTTTAGACAGAGAAGGATCTGAAACCCTGAAACTCTCTTGAACCCACAAATCACTTGATCTTCTCTTACTGGAAGAAGTACCTTATTTTCTGAGGAAACTAGCTTCCACTTGTCCAGAAGTTTGTGGTAACACTGCACAGGGTAGATGCCTATCTGTCCCCCATTTAATTCACCAGTTTGGCCTTTGCAGTGTTGGATATATCTTAGAGAGTAACTGTGCACGATTAGAAACTTAATCGGATAGTGACTCCAATTGCAGCTATTCTTCCAGATGTAGTACCTTTACTGGAATAAGTAATGCCTTTTCCCCCATACCATTTTGCAAGGGCAACCAAAAAACAGTTTGCTATCACCTGACCACACCAAGATGGGACCTTCAATCTTGTCACAGACTATGCCAGTTCCCCTATTCAACACCGTAATACAGTCCACGGAGATCTTGATAATTCTGTTATTCCATAAAACATGATACTGGCTTCTACACTGACAATGTTATATTAACTAGACCTAATGAGCAAGAAGCAGCTTTATTTTAAATGCCTTATACAGACGTGTACAGATTAGAAGGTAGATTAGGAAACCTAAAAATATTCAGAGGACCCCTCATCTCAGTGAAATTTTCCACAATATTATATCATTGTCTCCCACCTGAAGGTTTGGTGGTCTACAGCATGTAGAGATGTTTCTCACATTGCGGAAAGACAAATTGTTGCTCCTTATACCTTGTCCCACAGTAAAAGATTATAGGTTCTTTTTTGTTTGTTTGTTTGTTTACATTATGGAGACTATATATGCCATACTGGAGTGTGCTACTTAGATCCATGTGGAGTCACATACATGGCTGTCAGTTTCAAGTAAGGACCAGAGCAAATGGAGACTCTGCAGCAAGTTCTGGTTGCACTTCAAACTATTCTGCTACTTGGACCTTATGATCCATCAGATTCAGTGATTCTTGAAGTGTTCTTGGTGAATTAGAATGTTTAGTGTACCTTCACAATCAGGAAATCATAGCTCAATTCTTTGTGATTGAAAAAAATAAATCAAATAGGTTCAGACATTATAGCTAAGATTCATAAGAAGTTAGCTCAGACTTATTTGATATCATCAACTCTTTTAATATTGCCTCATCTCATTTGATTTCTTTCAATGGGATGTGGAGTGTTCCTTAAAATCAGATGAGTGAGGAAAAAATTTCAGGCCTGGCTAGGAGATGGCTCTATGTGAAATCCAAGTATTACCCAAAAGTGAACAGAAGAGAAAGACAGGGTAGCCCCACTCAGAGATAATTCTTAAAGAGTGTGGTTTTAAAAAAGTCTCAGTCTAAAATACTTTAAACAGCACCTTTATATTTGGCTGTCTACTTGGAGTAAGAGATACCCAGAAGCATAAATCTGTAGTAATTCATGGGGAGTGTCTAACTGGCCAGCTGGATGATACTGAAAAGGACAGGATCGGGAAATTGGTGCTGAGGAACTATTGGAAAGAGGTACAGATGAACCTCTCCAATTGGGTACAGACTGTGAAGAAGTTTGTGCATCATGTCAATGCCCAAGAAAGAGTGTCTCCGTTAGGGTAGGTTCTTCCTAGTTGGTTGGATGAAATGGCACACTCCGTGTGTATCAGGCATACCCACGTGTTTGCACACTGAACTTTTGAACAATGATCCATGTTGGCAGGATGAGGAATGGCCTGGCTAATAACACTGATGAGTGCCTAAGTTTCTAATAGTTGAGATGAACACTGAGCCCTGAGTTGGTCATTATTGTCTGGGTATAAGTTAGTCTCTTTGTTGCAATTTGATCACATGAGCTTAATTTCATCAATTGGGAAGATATTCTACAGGATTAAACACATATTCTGGATATGGATTTTCCTTCTTTGCCTGTAATATTTTGGCAGCACTGACATGCGGAAACTCAGAGAATGTCTTAGAAAGCACAATGACATTCCACATAGCATTGCTTCTGAGCAAGGGACTTATTTCACCCAATGATGTGTAGCAATGAGCTAACGTCAGTAGAATTACAGGCCTTAAAATGTGCCACATTACTTGAAAGCAGTTAGATGAACTGAAAGGTGAAATGGCTACTTATGTTTCCTTTGTAGGGCCAGGTGGGAGAAAACACCCTAAAAGGGAAGTGTTATATCGTTATAAGACATACTATACCAAGGTCTGTCCGGAAGGTACCCAGCCATGTGATATGAAAAATAGAGATATTTATTAAAGAAGATACAAGATACAAGAAACATTGTACATAGAACAATCATGCCTCAGTCATCTTCAAAGTAGGCACCTTAGGACCTCACCCAGCTGCCCCATCGTATTTTTCTAAATCTCATCAATGGTCTGAAATCGCTTCCCTTTCAAATGTGATTGTAGTTTTGGGAAAAGCCAGAAGTCACAGGGCTCCAAATCTGGGCTGTAGGGGCCCAAGTCACCTGGATGATTTGATGTTTTGCAAAAAATCCTGCACAACGTGTGGTGTCTGAGTGAGCTCATTGTCATAATGAAGCTGCCAATCACCAGTTGCCCATAGCTGTGGCCTTCTGAATCATCAAAATAGTTCAGTGGAGGAATGTTCAAGCTTAATGCAAAATTTGATACAGATTCATTGCTCTCCTCACTCATTTTGAGTGCTATGGCCAGAAAGTACACGTGCTCACTCAATGATTATCTACTGCCCCCACTGACTAGTACAGTGAAGTCGTCATTGTTCATACATGTGCATTCCAGTCCACTCTCCTTGGCTGCCCAATTACATTGATGTCACACAAATCATTTTCATTGTATTGATGACTGTACTTTTTCTGGACAGGCTTTGGTGTGATATTTGTAGGAATTATTTCATTGTATATTTTTTTATTTCCATTATAATTTATATAAAGTTTTGATGATTAGCATTACCATTTAATATATAGGTAATTGGATATTCAGTGGTACCATAACTAGAGTTGTAGACAGAGTGATTATTGGGACTGTGCATTTTGGGGAAAGTTTAAGAGCTTCACTTGTTACAAAAGTAGCTATATCTTGCTAGTGAAAAACCTAGAGTGGTTTTGTTGTTATGCAAAAATTCAAATGTAGCAGAAGGGTACATATGGAAGTTAAGAATCCAAAGAAATGACCAAACTTAACAAGTACTACCTCTAAGTACCAAATTTGTCTTAATTATTTTGCTTGTAATACTGGAACCCTTGTCTCTTGTCAGCTGGAATAAAGGTAACCTTTGTCAATAAAGAGAAGTCGGCAGTACTGGAAGAGAAAGAGTCTCTTCTTGCTTCTTTGGTGTGCTGCCTCTCTCATCTGACTGTGTGGCTGTCTGCAATGTGCAGCAGCACCCCACGGCGACTACCCCAGAAAACTAGATCATAGCATCTTCATGTACTGCTTCAGTGAGTGGTGAATTCTCTTTGTACCACTTTCTCATTTCCACAAGCACAAGTCTTCCACAGAACTTCCTGCATTCTATTGGCTATAACTTCACCCCCTCCAAAGAGGTCTAGGTGTCAACCCTCAAGCCAGGACCCCTCTTCCAGATTTGTCTCTTTGTTGGGTGCTTTCTCTTAGTCCGAGAGGCAGTGGCTGCTCCTAATATCTGCTCCTTCTGTATTCTTTAGGGTTCTTGCGGTAACTTGGCGGCCAGTCTCCCATTGTGCTAATCCCCTGTTCTAGTCCTTGATTCTTTAATTCTACAACTTCCAGATTATTGTACAACTTCCAGTTTATGTCTCCTGACTATGTCCTGAAAACTTAACTTGGTAAATTCTTACTGATTGCCAGGCATTGTGCCAAAGATTATAGATATTTCAGATGATATTATCTTCAGAGAGGTATTTATGTTCTGCAAAGCTTATAATATAGGGAAGTGTCATGTAATGATTGTACAAAAGAATGTAACACAATGTCAGGTACTCCTAAGGGGTCTGAAGAAAAATGAAGTAGGGCAAGAAAATATGAAGAAACAGAGTGTTCAAGTCTTTTGATAATCTGTTCGAGGGATGCTTCTCTGAGGAATGTCAAAAGAGCAGGTACTTGAATGATGAGGTAATAATGTTACTGGGAAAAAAATACAGAAAGGGAAAAGCTCAAAAGAAGAAAGTGCAAAGATAATATAGGATGCAATCGACAAGGGATGTAGATGTAAACAGTAAGATTATAAAGCAGATGGGCTCCAAATCACACACAGGATATTAGGCTGCATTGAAACTTCTCTTAACTATCTCAAGGTTCCTGCCAATCTCTCTGAAACCACCATTCTGTTTTCTTTGGCTTTTGTAAGGTAAAACAATATATAATCAGAAGTCGATTTTTAGGTAATTAGTTTTTTTTCTAATTTTTATTTTTGTTGCTCAAACTATAGTCATCATTATAAGACTCTCTTTTCTTTATTCTTATTTGCTAAGCTTTATGAGGTTGAGAAGCAGATGGACAATAAGTAGTACCTTTTCTATGGGTCTAAATGAAAGCATTTTGAGAGATAGGTACTTAGTAGCTTCTTTTTCTTTTTTTTTTTAATATTGGTAGTGTACTCCCATCCAAAACTTATTGTTTGTTGACCAGGACTTCTGAGAAAAATAAAAACTGGATAAATGTCTATGTCTCAAACTTTAATTGTTAGCTCGCTGTATTTGTTTTAACTGTTATATTTTTTTAATGTCTTACTTTACTTTTTTGGTGTTTCTCTTACTAACACTGCTCTTCTCTAAGAACACATACATACATGCACTCACACATTACTCCTGCAAATTATATATATATAATACATTATATATATAGTCTTTCAGGTAAAATCAGTATTATAAAAATTATTCACAAAAATAATGTATTTATCCATTGTTACATCACTGAAGATGTTCAAATTATTCTTCCCAGGGAAATAATAATTTTCTACTATCCATCAAATAAATTAAAAATAAAGTTTTCCACAATTTATGTCCCATAGATAAAATCAGCACCTCACATTTATAAAATGCTTCCATATATAATACTAGCTTTATTTCCCACAACAAATTTGATAACTGAAGGAATGGAGAAGTTATGTAACCTTCCTATGTTTACATATTTATTTAGTGACTGACATAGCCAAGGATCTATCAAGTGCGTTCCTAACCAAAGTTATACTTCTAAATTTTCTAAATAAACTGTGTCTCTGCATGGCCATTGTGTTTTTTTAATATTTGCAACCTATTCCATTTGACTCACCAAAACAAGGTATCCTGGGAATGTGAATCGTTGCCTTTTTATAATAATGTATAAAATGTTTGCAAACACTCTCATGTGCGGGGAAATTTTTTTTCTTTGGCACACCCCATTAGTTCTACTATTTAATCACATCTGATATATGATATCCTCTTTCTTACTTCAGTAAATTCTATTTCCAACAGTTCGAAGATATTGTATGAGCCAAATTTTGAAAATAATAGTTGTGGAGTTAGGTTTCCTATGAGGAAAACACTACATTCATCTCTTTACTCTCACAATGTTGGACACAAATTTTTTAAAAACCATTTTTTGCTAGTATAATACAAAAACAAAGCCTTTGGACTAAATTTATTTCCTTTGAAATTTATATGTATGCATTAAAAAGGAATAAAAGCAAAATCAGGCAACCACAGAATTAAAGCTCATTCTCAGCACATATTTAAGGTTAAGATTTTATATATATATATATATACACAAATTTTAAAATGAGATGGTGCATAATAAAATCAAATATTCTTTTGAAGGATATATGATCACAAACTTCAAAGATAGCTGCTCTTTGCCACCGTACATTGATTTTTTCTGTCCAACATAAGCAGATGGAATTAAAGGCCTGTGACTATTTTCTATTCCCCATTAGCAAAATCCCTTATTTGAACTAGGAACCAAAATAAATAACATATGAAAATATACCTTTCTTAAACCATCATTAAATTGAAAATTATGTGCTTGACTTTTATATTTCAATGGATTAAAATAAAAGCAGGTTGTTATTGGAAATACCCATAGATATACAACTTCTGCCTTTAATAGATGAGTCAGAATGGTGAGAAAATTAGACTAAGCTTCAACAGAAAATTAATTACAAGAATCTGGAAATTCCGTGGATCCCTTCTGCAGATACAGATCAAGAATTACAGGTGAAGCCATGCATTTGCATTTGCACTGGCTTGGGAATATTAGGTTGGAGACAATTTTTTACTTGTCAGCAGGTCCTGGTGTTCTATTTCCCTTCTATGTTTGCTTGATTTATTATGAAATACTTGAAATACACAAAACATACCGAGTAACACAATAAATTCCCATGTGCCTGTCACCCAGATGGAAGAAATATTAACACCGTGCTGCATTTGTGTTTTTTCATGCAGAAATAATGATTCACCAACATAACTAATACCTATTTCATCTCCCTGCCCAAACATTCTCTTCCTTTTCTCCTCAGATAGAGTCGGTGCCTATTAATATATTACCTTTACTGCATATGTATATATGTTTAAACATATAAAATATAGGCTACTTTGGAAACTTTTGGACTTTACATAAATTGCATCATAGTGTGATTTCCCCCATTTTCTTTCCCCCTTTAAACAATCTATATTAAGTTGGAGTTGCTTTGGAATTGATGTATCAGCTCCAGTTCAGTCATTTTATTGACTGACTTTATTCTACTTCCTGAATTAATAAACCATGATCTTATTTTTCCCATTCTTCTTCTCATAGATATTTGAATATTTTCCCCATCTTTGTGTTTATTTGTTTACTATTTACTCTTGGTATTGCAAATGGTGTTGCAGTGAATACTGATGTCAAACACTAACAAATCCAGTCTCCAAAATCTGCAAGCATCTCACAAACAAACGAACGAAAACATTTTTTTTATTTTGAGGGTAAACAAGGAGAAAGCAGAGAAAGGCAGAATCTTTTATATAGAAACTGGACACACAAGGAGAAATAATCAGTAGGGTAACAAGACAAGGTCTCACTGTGGTTAGTCAAATTCCAGGAGAAGCTGATAAGGAGGACAAAGTCCACTTTTTAGTGCTTACTGTGTTTGGGGCACACAGAGTTTAGGGGGCACAGGAAGGGGGGAAAGCTTAACTGAAGATTGGTCAAGACAAAGCAGAGGATAAGAACTGGGCTTTTGTGAACACTTGATCAGTCCCCCCTGCAATTTCAGAGACAAATTCTCACCTTAGACATTATTAGGCATGGAACAAATGTCATTGAGGTTGAGGTAAATACCCTTCCTAATAACTTCAGCCAGTTTCTAATTGGCCTGTTTTGTAAGGCCACATCTGTCTATAAGGGAGCTTAAGAAATGTAGATATTAGAAAATATTAATTCAGGGCTTCCGGCCAAGATGGAGGTGTTAGGTAGAAACACTATGTGTCCTCACACAACCAAAAGAAGAACAACAACAATTTAAAAAAAAACAAAAACAGCCAGAACTGACAGATTGAACTGTATGGAAGTCCTAGGCATATGGATATGCCTAGATATGAATCAAGGCATATCATTCCCAAATGAATTCTCATTTGTGATTAAGAAAATAAATGCTACCAGTTTCTCACTTGAGTTTTTTCTTTGTTTGTTTGTTTTGCCTTTTGAAGTACATCTGTGATGTGAGGTATAAAAATGGGAAACTAGTGTATGAGAGTTGACCCAGACTTTATAATGACCTGTGTTTATTTAACTCAAGTTTATACAAGGCTAGGAGATAATTAATCTTATCTTAAAATAGAAACATAAAGTGTGCCTGGAAGTCTTTTTATTTTGCTTTGTTCATTATAGCATTTGACATGGAATTTGAGGATAATGGAGCTGACTTCATGATTTTTTCAAAAGCCACTATCTTCCCCAAATTATGACAATCAAAGATAACTAAGCCAAGCCCTGGTTGGTGTAACTCAGTGGATTGAGTGCCAGCCTGCAAACCAAAGACTTGCTGGTTCGATTCCCAGTCAGGGCACATGCCTGGGTTGTGGACCAGTTCCCCAGTGGGGGCCATGTGAGAGGCAACCACACATTGATGTTTCTCTCTCATCTTTTCTCTCTCCCTTCCCCTCTCTCTAAAGATAAATAAATAAAATCTTTAGGAAAAAAAGATAACTAAGCCTAAAACATAAAAGGAGTTCCAAATCCTGATTATTTTGCAGAAAATGCTTAAACTAAGATGATCAGCATTTATAAACTGCTTTTCAAATATATTTGCACTGCAAGAACATTTAAAGTTTCCAGGGAATCATAATTCAGAGCATGAATAGGGCAACAGATATCTATTTTCCTCACTGAGAATAATGCTATTTAGGATTTTACTGCATCATCTCTTAAAGCCATCTCGTTTGCTCATTTACACAGTTTCTTCATGGAGACTTTTTGTTTTTTGGATATCAAAGCCCTTAACCCTTATCTCGTTAACAGTCAGTACGCTCGTCAGTGTGGGAATGAGAGCAGTCCCCCTGGAGCACCGTATAGTCTTTTCAAGGCCCGTCTTCTCTTTACAAATATTTCTTGATCTACTTTTTCATCCATCCTGGAGAAGATGGATTTGATATATATTTTTTAAGTTAACCATTGTGTTTGGTTTGAAACGGAATACTAAGATAATGCTGTTTAATCCTCTGTTCTCCTTCCATTCTTTTGTTCCTTTGAGTACATTCTCACTTGAATTTTGTATTGCTACATTTTCTATTACAGCTTATAACTTTGCCATGCACCTCTTTATTAAAAATATTTTTTTTTTTTTTTAGAATTTATGTATCAGTGATTAAGGAATCCATTTTGGACTTTTTTTAAAAATGATTCGGTAATTAACAGCAACTTTTTTTTTCTTTCAGCAGTTATATGTTTCATATGGTTTTGTGGGTAAGCTTATTTCTTTTATCCCCTAATATTTAAAACCATTCCATATCTAATTGTAACCTATACCTATTTAAATTACTCTTTTATTTTATTATTTAAAGGTTTTATTTATTTATTTTTAGAGAGCAGGGAAGGGAAGGAGAAAAAAGGGAGAGAAACATCAATGTGTGGTTGCTTCTCATGTGCCTCCCCACCTCCCCACCAGGGACCTGGCCTACAACCCAGGTATGTGCCCTGACTGGGAATCGAACCAGTGACCCTTTGGTTTGAAGGCCCATGCTCAATCCACTGAGCTACACCAGCCAGGGCCTAAGTTACTATTTTAATTAAAACATAGCATTCATCAAAGGGGAATAAGAAGAGTTAGTTTTACCCTAATTCTGTTAAGGCTGAAAACCCATTTCTCTGGTCAAGTTCTGAACTGAAAGAGAGAGAGAGAAAGAGAGAGAGAGAGAGAGAGAGGTACAGAACATTGATCTGTAGTATTTCGTATGTGTTCATGCTCTTGATCTGTCTTGGTTGCCCAATTTTCTTCAGCTGCTATAGAAGTCATTCTGTATCACAGGTGGCAAACACAAGGCCCCTGAGCCAAATCCAGCCCTCCACCTTGTTTTATCCGGCCCAGCACCTTGTTTCTACCCAGCAACAGCTCCAAGTTCTTGCTTAGCTGTTAAGGAGTAGTTCCACTTATACAGTCCTAAAATTACATTTGGCCCTTTGAAGGCAACTGCAAGGCTGATGTGGTCCTGGTGAAAATGAGTTTGACACCCCTGTCCTAAGGTTTTACTTACTTTTCATTTATGATGACAATATTTTTCCTTATTTCATTGTATATAGTTATACTAGTTACTTTAAAATCCTTGTTGATTAATTTTCCATACATTTGCAATTTTTGTCTTAGTCAACAGTTTGGGCAGAATTTGCAACAATTGAGACTTTCTCTTTCTGGCTCTCTCCTTCCTTGAATTTCATCACCCCAGTCTCTAATTGCTGTGATTTCCTTAACCCAGAAGTTTGATTCTTCAAACCAGCACATTTTCTAATGGAATTCAACAGCCTGTCCTTAGACTCAAAGTTGTAAACGCAAAAAAGTTCACTCAGTGCCATTTCCTTCAAACTGTCAGTTTCATTCCTCCTTGCCAGTTATCTACCAGCTATTAGTCATTCCCCTGTGCTTTCTAGTAGCTTCTTTTAGTTTTTGACTGCTGTTTTTAGTTGTCAGGGAAACTTGGTCTGCTAGGAGGTAATTGGCCATATGAGAAGTAAATTCTTAGAATCCAGTTGGTTTTTGAAATTTGATTTTGATTAGAGTAACTGTCGAAGGTGTATACAGTGATTTGTATATTTTGTTGGTAAAAACAATGTTTACTCTATTATTTGGAACCTATAACTCTATTTCTTACTTCCTCTGACTTATTATTTAAGCCAGGATTTCCAGTATATAATGTAGCATAAAATAATGTACACATTTTTTAAAGGTAATATGTCTTGTGCTAAGTTTTTTCTCAACTATCAGGTTTGTAGTTTACATGAGGCATACACACCACACACATTTGGTAAATAAATAATAAACAAAGCGAGTTGCCTAGTTTTGAGTGATTTTTTTCATCCTGAATTGATATTTAGATTTAGTGAGGTTTTTTTTCTATTTCAGTCAGGGAAATTATTGTGTATTTTTTTCTTCATACAACTTTTGTGGCAAATTGTATTACTATATTTTAGGACATTAAATCATGTTTCCATTCTAGGGACAAAAGAGGGGAAAGTGATAATTTTTAATATACTTTTAGAGTCAAATAATATGGAGTTTAACCTTTGTGCAAAGAAAAATATTCAATAAAAAATACATTTGTCTCCTTTACCCAGAGTTGATTAAAAAGAAACTAACAATTGAAGGAAAAAAGATCTTAGAGTAGCAGATTAATCACCTGAAGGGGTGTTTCTTGCTTTATATCAAGGTAAAACAAAAATTACTTAACAGGTGTGTAAATTCCTTCTGTTCAGTTTGTCAAAGTTATCTCAATGTGTAGGCGTCAAAAAGCAGCAACATAATCTTTGTGTTTGAAAAGATGACTTAGATTTTGGGCACATGCTTTGTTAAGTGTGCAGAAGATATCTTTAACATGTGAAATATTTTCACCTCTGATGGCAATTATTTGTTTTAGAATAAAAATGTGAACCTGCTCTTTTTCTAATTTAAACATACTTTAAACATTCTTAATACTATTCACATCTAATATTTTACTTGGAAATTTCACATCTATTATCATAAATGAAATTGGCTGATGTTTTTCTATTCCCATGCTATCCTCATCTAGTTAGAAATCTAGATTTTAAATGTGCTTTGTAAATTAGGTGAATGTAATTTGACCTTTTCCTATTGTGATGATTAATTTTATGTATCAACTTGGAGGTTGTTTTAGAATGAGATTAACATTTAAATTGGTGAGATTTAGGTGCAGCAGATAGCTCTCCATAAGGTAGGCAAGCCTCAGCCAATCACCTCCAGGAAAAAAATAGAATTCTTCAGAACAATGTACACACACACACATGCACACACCCTCACATACATACCATCATATAGTCAGGAACCACTTAGCAACAGGATGTATTCCAAAAAATGTGTCGTTAGGCAATTTTGCCGTTGTGTAGACTTCATAGAGTATACTTACACAAATTTGGATGTTATAGCCTACTGCACACCTAAGCTATAAGCCTATATTGCTCTTGGATTATAAGCCTATACAGCATTTTAATGTACAAAATAACCCAAGGTTAAATCAAGCCCAAGAGACAACAGTGCAATCAAGAGACACCATAAACATGGGACGTATGAGGCTGCTGCCAGCATAACAGGGCATATTGTTTTACAGTGAACTTTCCTTTATAGGTAGAAAGAGTACACTCCAATACAACAATAGAAATGTAGTACAGTAAGTACGTAAGCCGGTAATGTAGTTGTTTATATCATTATCAAGCATTATGTCCTATACACAACTGTGTGCTGTATACTTTTATGTGACTGGTGGTACAGTCAGTTTGCTCACACTAGCACTGCTGCAAACACATGTGCTACAGTGTTAAGATGGGTAAGGCATCACTAGGCAATCAGAATTTTTCTGTTCAGTTACAACCTTATGGGACCACTGTCTTACATGTTTTAAGACATTAAATCACGCTCGCATCCTTGAACAATGTGGGAATCAGGAGCACCACCTCCCCATGCTGTCGAAAATCTCCATGTAACTTTTGACTCCCCCAAAACTTAGGGTGTCTCTCAGTATTCACAGGTGATTGAGTCCAGGACACCCCCCGTCCCATGTAACAAAAGCTGTAGATGCTCAAGTCGCCTATATCACCTGTATAAAATGGTGTAGATCAATGCATGCAGTCAGCCCTTCCCATATGCAGATTCCCAACTTCGGATTACAACAGTACAGTTATTTATTGAAAAAACAAACAAACAAATAAATGGACCCGCATGGTTTAAACCTGTGTTGTTCAGTGCTCAATGGCATGTGTGTGTGTATACTTTACCTAGTCTGTTTCTCTGGAGAACCCTAAATAAGTACATCTCTTTTCTGTATCAACATGAGAAAAAGGGATTATCTATCTTCAGGATCTTTGAAAAGACTCATTTATAAAAAATATCTGGACCTAGTATTACTTTCTGGATATATTTTGTAAGCAGAACTTAGTACTTCATTATATTTCATTTGATCTTTTGGCTCTTATCCAATTAGATTTTCACAAAATCTTTACTTAGTTATTGTTATGACTGCTTACTTCAGTTTAATTTTTGCATCATTTTTACTTATCTATTTGGAGGTAATTATAATGCTTCTTTATTTGGCAGAGGAGGTCTGTTCAATTAAATGTTTTTGTCCTAGTCTTTTTTATTCTTCCTTATTGTTATTTATTTTTACATTTTATATTCTGCACATTTCTAATTTTATCTTTTGAGTTCATAGCCTTCTGGAAATAGCAGAAGCATTGGCTAGCAATGCATTGGCCCGGCAAGAGTGGTATTATCCGGCTTCTAAATTATTTATTTCTTCCAAGGTGAATTTAGGAAATGAGTGTGGGGAATGTGCCTCAAGAGGGAGATTCTCTTTTCTTTTCAAGATTTTATTTATTTATTTTTAGAGAGAGAGGAAAGGAAGGAAAAAGGGAAACATCAATGTGTGGTTGCCTCTCCCGTGCCCCTTACCGGGGACCTGGCCCAGAACTCAGGCGTGAGCCGTGACCAGGAATCAAATCAGCAGTCAGTGACCCTTTGCTTAGCAGTCCAGCACTCAGTATACTGAACCACACAATCCAGGGCAGATTCTCTTTTCTTATAATCTGAATTCCCCAACTCAGTTTATTATCCTGCCTTCAACACACACTCAACCAGATTTCTTTACTTCTGCTCTGGGCACTACCCACACTCATGTGTCCCGTCCCCCCATCCCCTACCCCGGATTCTGATAACCAAGAGAACTGTGGGCAAAGAGGGGTGTGGACAGAAAGAACTGAAATATCGAAGGCTGACCTCTTTATGCTTTTCTCTTCTTATTTGCCCTCCAGCATAGCAAACTCTGTAATCCCTCAATTCCCCCCTCCCCTCTCCTTCACTGATTTTTCTTTTTCCATCCTGTCGGTGATGGAAGAAGTGAGCGGTAATACCCTCAGGCAATTTGGGTAAAGCCAAAAAAAGGAACAACGGTAATACTTTCCTCTCAATCCTCCAGTGGTGCCTCTGGTCCCCTCTTTGAATCTAAGACCTAGAACCTATCACCTTATCCTTCTCTGGAGTTCTTCAGGTTTTAGTGTTCTGAGATCTGTCAACTTCTCTCTTGCTTTTGTGGTATCTCCAAGGTTAAACTCTGGGAAAGGAGCCAGATTCTTGTGCTCCTTTGCCATCTTGTCAGGAGACAGAAGTCAGAGATAATTTCTTTCTGGAATCCTTTTTTTTTTTTTTTTAATTCAAATATCCTACTTTTTCACTGAGGCAGTTAAAAGTTAACTGTGAAAAATAGAACAATTAGGATTAAAAACAAATGGATCTTATTGAACAGGAACAGAAAGATAAAATTCTCTCTGCTTTGAGAGAAGCTGATAAATATTCCTAAGCACAGAATTTGACTGTGTATTTCCTACAAGCTAATAAAAATGGCAAAATCAGCTGTGTTTCATAGACCTGCTTACATCCATTTAGAGAGGCATTATTTTCCTAGAGATTCTATGAAATTTTCTAGCATTTAATCTGCTGTGGTAACCACCAGAAGAGCTCTTTCCTTCCTGGAGATTCTAAATGCTCTGAGTAACATGACCCTCGGTTCATGTGGGGCTGGTTACTGATGTGAGATGTGATTATCGTTGACTCTAGAACAGAAAGCACTTATTTTAAGATTTTCTAGATATTTTCTGAATCTCTTGCTTTTCCCCCTAACATGTGTTAATGAACTCTTACCACCTTATTGTCCAAAAGGAGGAAACTTATGTGAAATTTAGGTATATTCTCAATAACCTACTACAGTTTAAGGAATTGAGTTCATGCAAATGGTAATACATGTCACATAAACCAAATGGTTTCAAGCTACAACATTGTCATGAAGGTATCCCCCCACCTAAGCTTAGAAGGTGTTACAGCATCACTACTATGATGGCTAAAGTACAGAGGATCTGTTCAAAGAAGATCTGTATGTTTCTCTTAAGTCTCTTTGGGAAATATGGTCTACATAAAAAGCAATATGGATATCATCACTGAATTTCACAAGGTCAGTAAATCAGTTCCCCATCCAAAATTGAAGATTTAAATACATTTAAAAAATCATACTCTAGAAATTATCAAAATATATGTGGGGAAATACATCTACAAGTGCTTCTGGCTATTGCACCAAAAACAAAAAAATATCATTTGAGTTTAGTCAGTGCAGAACACTGGAGCCACCAATAAGGTGGAAACCAATAGGTGAATCACTGAAAGCATTTAGATGTCCAAAGCAGATGTGCTATAGAATTTGTATTTTCTCTACTGTATTTGTAAAAAAAAAAAAAAAAGAAAAAAAGAAACAAACAAACAAACAAACTACCAAACTTAAGAGCTATATAGTTTGTGGCAGGGCTGGTGTTTCTACAAGCAGAGAAAGCAGCACTTTTATATTAGATTTCAGTGGTCAGACACAAAATTCTACCTCCACCCATTCTCACTCTTGACACCTGAAAGTTTATTTTACGCAACTGTCTCTTCTTCTATGAGCACACGTACAGCTTTAACATTACCTTGAGAAATGTAACTATCAACTCTTTCCAAACCCAAGCTCTTCTTTCTTTCTCCATATCACACTATGCTTTTTCCTCATTAATACTTAGCTGTGATTTCTTGTTAGTTGCTGTTTTAACATAGACTACAAATTATGTCAAGAAAGAGAACTTTTCCACTGTCCCTCTGATAGTTATCCCAGTGCCTGGGTCATAGTAGATGTTTATCAAATATTTGGAATAAAAAATATGGCATAACAAATGTGCGATATAGCACAGTATTAGTTGTACAAAAGTCATTTGCACTATATTTTCCTTCTAGCAAAATGTTAAAATTAACTGCAAACTCAGCAGTAGAGAGAATATAAGTTCCTTAATGTTTATCTCCAAGCCATTTAATAGTCTAGAGACACACTGTCGCAAATAAATACGATGTGAGCTACATGTATTATTTTAAATTTTTATAGTAACCACATTAGCTGAGTAAGAAAGAGAGAAAAATTATTTTAATAATAACTTTGTTAACCTAGAATATGCAAAATATTGTCATAAAGTCAATATAAAAATTATCAGGACCATGTTTGTATGTGCGTGTGTGTGTATGTATATATTTCATACTAAGTTCTTGGGTAGTCTAGTGGGTATTTCACATTTATTGAACATCTCAAAAACCTCATGTGACTATTGGCTACCGAGTTGGCCAGGGAAGGTCTACAATAGCACTTCTCAAACTTAAGCATGCATAATACACGCCTGAGGATATTAGGAAAAATGCAGATTCTTATTCAGTAGTTAAGGGCTGGAGCAGAGATTATAGCTTTCTAATGACTTCCTTGATAATGCTGATTTTTGCTGATCTATGGATCACAAGTAGCAAGAGTCAGAGCTCAATATAAATTCCTCAGTAGCAAAATAAAGAAATATGCAACAATAAATTCTCAAATTTGTAGGGAGACTCAGCCAGAACCTCTGTCTATATTCGTATAGTTATCAGTCTATTTGACATTGCACTTGGATGAATAATAAACATTGCAAATTCGATATGGATTCTTTATTAAGCTGCTGTCCACAGTGGACCACTGGAGCTCAGTCACACTAAGGACCCTCTGAGAAACTGTAGAATCTACCCCAGAAGACTCCTAGTATGTGGAGTTGAAGCATTTATGCACTGACATATTTTCCACTGGTTGAGTGTTGTCCCTGGGGGTATTGCCTGCATTCTACTTCTAGGCTGTACCTATAGTCGGGTTGAACAACAACAACAGCAAAATCTCATTGTTTTAGAGAACATCCTAAGACAGACAAGAGGAGACATCTGAATCTTGAGGAGGGTCACTTTCAGGGTGTGAGGGAACTGGCCGCTGCAGTTGAAAGCAAAGATTGTTGGACTATATGGTGATTGTGTGAAGACTCAAAGGTGTCTGCTATATTGCCTATCAATAATGCAGAGATGTAACTTGAACTCTTAAAATGTGCAAGACTGATCAGTATCTTCTGTAAAATGACTGAGTTAATATATGTAGAATACTTAGACGAATACCAAGTATTAGCAGTTATTACTGCATATGTAGTCTATTTTATCTCTGTAGCTCATATTCCTACTTTCTGAAGTGCTTGGGTATCTGAATGCTTTGTTTTTGTTACCGAAGATTCTTACTTGCATTGGTCTGTTCCCTTGTGTTTTGGAGATTTTTGATTTTGAATTCTTATTGCTTCATCATATTTCTTAATCTATGGAAAACCTGAGGGTCTAAATTGTGATATTCTGTTTGATAGAATATTTTAGTTTGATTCTTCCAGGAGCCAGTTTGACACCCTTCCAAATTACTAATTTATTCTAAAATTCGTTTACCCTGCTTTGCACCAATATCATCAGCTCTGCTCAGCATAACTCTGACCTTCAATACATATTCATTCTGGTTTCAGATAACACCTTTTTATTTCTTTTATTTATTATTGCCTTTACAGATGTCTTTGATTCAAGCACACAAGATAATCATGATGACAATTATGTTTTGTACAAGAAATCATTGCTTTTTGGAGGCAGTGTCTCCAGATTTTCTCCTGCTAATAGAAATCCAGAAATGACCGTGTTTCACATATTCTCTGGATTCCACATCACCGTTTCCCCCATGTGTTGGCAGGACCATGTTATATCGGCTAACCTATAAAAAAAAACTGCAGGATTCTTTAGGTTAAAAATTGTTAAATATTGGCAAGCTCCTATACTCCATTGTGGAAGAAACCAGAAGCTTGAAGTGTCTTGAGGACATTATTGAATGATCCTGTTTAAAGCTATAAATAAGCAAAGAATTTCAGAAAACTTGCTCAAATACATTGTCAAATACAACAAACTCAAATACTCTAATTTAAAAATGTGTCTCATAGAAGTTTCCAAGGAAATCCCTATATCCTCTTCACATACGATGATATAGGGATTTCCACCTTTTTCCCAAGTGCTTTGGAACCTTGACTGACCGACTAGGCAACACACTCACTGGCCCTTGAGGACCCGAGTATGCAGACAGCAGTTCAGTAGTCCAGAGAGGAGGAGCATCAGGCTGGTACCGCCCATGGCTGTAGTGAGGCATTGACAGTTGATTTATAGCATTCCCTGTTGTGACTGAGGTGAGGCTCATTTTTGTTTTAATTTGTGAATATTCAGTGGGAGGACATTTTGCTATATCCCTTCCCATGTGAATGCCCAACCACGTATAGAGTCATGATGTCTCAGAAATGGAAGAAATGGTTTTTTACACATTCAAAACCAATATTCAGAAAGGTTCAATGAGTTTCCCATGGCATTTTTGTGGGGACTCAAAAACAAGCTCAATAACTTATCTAGACATTAGAACTTCCTGGTTTCCAGAGTGACCAGCCCTCCCAGTTTATCCCTGGGAGGAGAAGGGTGCTCAGGATGCAGTACTTCCAGTTGTAAAACCAGAAGTGTTAATAAAAGTAGAATTCAATTACAGTGTAAAAGCTCGAAGTTGTGGTCTTGAGGAAGTATATTTAATTTTCTTGCTGATTGTTTTGTATTTTTTTACAGATTTTCAGTTGCCCAGAATGTTCATATTATTCAGATTTTATTGACGTGTAGATGAATTTAAAAACGAATTTGTCCACAAAATTTTCAGAGTGCATCATTTACCCTGTCAACATTTCCTTGCTCCATCATTGTTTCTCCTAAACTCCATATTTTGTATGTGTAGAAACCATATAATAACCATTTATTTAAGTGATCCAATAGGCGACACATTTTCAGCAATCATAATGTGATTACATTTGTTCTTTTACTAAAGCAATTTAATGTGCACTCAAGACTAGAAGAAAAGAAAACTTGAACACACAGAGTGCTTCAAAACAGCAGATATCATTTAGAAGCAGAGAATCGTACAGGAAGAATTAGAAAGGCAGTGATAAATGGCTAACAGGTTATTCCAGAACTCATGTCCTCTGAGGAAAATAATAGGGTAATTGCATTAATGTTAAATGAAAACGACAACTAGATTCAGCTGTTTCAGGTTTTTTTCAAGAAACATACAAGGTATCGTTGAATGTTTTTTGAATAATTCTAGATGTGCAGGTAAAGAAAAACAATGCAAAATGTTACAAGTAAGACTACAAGTTTGGGCAACTTATAAAATATATGAGTTTAATAGAAGTTCATAGAAGTTTATATAAATTTAATCACATTCTGTGAGATTTAATGTCTTGCTACCAACAAGATAAATTTGAGGGTAAGTGTGAATCTGCTCCATTAATTTAACAACAGCATGGGAAAAACTGCGAAAGTATTTCAGTTAGAGTTACTGCCTGTGTCCAGACTTCTACACAGAGCATCCCCTACACTAATTTTTTAAAAGAAGTGTTTTAGTTTGTCCTTGGTAAGTAAACTTTCCTATTGTTTCCAGAAAGATGGCATTTAAAGAAATATGTAAACTTATAGGCCAGAATATACCAGGTCAGCAGCAGATATTATTTAATTTTGGTCTTGACTATGTCTGATGTTTCAGAATAGTTTTGTAAGCACCTTCATTACAGCCAGAGAATGGCTGTAGTAGTCATTCTAGTTATTCACCTGTGGTCATTTCAGAAGGGAAAATGAAAACATGCCATGACACCATCACGTAGCTTGAAAGATGAATACAGGTATGAATAGGAGCTAAAAACTGATGCGGACACCGGACTGCAGTGTCCGCGTGGTCATGGCTGAGACACGAGACAAATTCACATGGACTACTGAGTCCTGTGGAGGAAAAGGAAGGCATGGCCACTCTCAGGAGAAGAGTGCACTGACCCCTTGCCTTGACAGGCTTTTATTGCTTTTCTGGGTACATTACATGGAGGATGGTTCTCATTTACTATGCACAGGTTTGCTGTAGGTGATTACTTTTACAGATAACAAAGGGAAGAATGTTGCTAATTACTTCAAAGTGAAGGATGTTACAGATCCAGGGGAAAAGTGGTTGAACTGGTTACACTCATCCTTGGAAGGTTTAGCATGGACTTTAGGAAGTTACTTTAGAGATATGAAGTAAATGTTTGTTGCCTCAATCCAGGGTGAGGGAGTTTTAGCAAAAGCAAGTCTCATAGCAGCCTAGGTACAATGCAGGCCTGATTCCCCATGAGAGAACCTGTCCATGTGCGTGGGCCCCATGTTGCTCTCCACTGGCCCCTCTGAGTGGGAGCTGGGCCCACGCCACGCAGAACGGTCTCCCATAAAAAATATAAAAACTGAACTTTTCAGAACAATGTAGCCATGCTATTACAAACTTTCCAGGGCCCAGAAATGACGGTCTAAAATATTTATTTCAAATTAAAATAAATTTATTAATTAAGGGTTACAGAACCCCACCAATACTGTTCTGGAACAGCTGTGGGGTTTGATTGCCCACTGCCAAGAAGCATAACTCCCAACACAAGAGTTGGGTGAACAAGGAAAGGGGTTGTTTATTTAAAGGTTATACAGATTTAGAATAATGGCAGATTTCTGCCACTAACTCCCACTCCCTTTAAAACACCTGAAAACACATGGTCCTGCCTCCCTCTGCCAAACCAGGCAGATTTCAGAATATGCCAGTCAGAGGTACCGTCTTTTAAAAAAGCAGAAGTCTGCATGGCAGCAATCCTGGTCACAGTTCGGTTCAGCTCCAGGCATCTCCCACAAGTCTGTGCTTCTGTAGGCAGGTCCCTGCACAGCTCCATCAGCTCTGCTGCCATCTTCTCCAGGCAGGTTTCCCAGGAGGTCTCCTCTTTCTTACTGCAGCTCTTACTCCCAACCGCGTGGCATCTCCCACTCCAGCCTGCAGGGTGTCTTCTTACACAGCAGACCTCATGGCAGACCAGGGCGCCTTCTCTAGACCCTTTCAAACCGCATGACTATTTCCTTCTTCTCTTTCAGCCTGCCCTTATTTTAAATGCCCAGCCTGGAACTTCCTGTGTGACTTCATATCCAGCCCCTCCTATGATGTGCTACTTTTGCCATCTGCCCTGTATCTTTTACCTTCTTTCAGCTACCATCTTTCGTCAGAGCAAGAATTCTCAGTAACGCAGTGGCATCCGGCTCCTGCCTCCTGCTCAGGCACTGCATAAGCTCCCCCAGCTATGTCACAGGTCTCTGAATGCTCCCAAAGTCATAAAGGCCTTTGCCCCACATGGTAGCACAGCTCTTAACTTGCCATTGTTATGTAAAGTATCTTAAAAGCCACATCATTATCCATTTCCCCATTCCCCCAACCCAGGTTTGTGGGCAGTTTCCTTCTGTTTTCAGGGAGCCTCACTCTGCACCCTGTTATATGAGTAGTGAACAAATAAATCCTATGACATTGTTTTATGGGAAATGTTCATAGAATATTAGAACAAGAGGAGACTTTAAGGATCACTTTCTCTAGCTAAGTCATGTAACAGGTGAAAAACCGGGACCTGTAAGAGTGAATGATGTATGCCACATTTCCTACCCACTACAATTAGCAAAATTTGGATGAAAAACCAGTTCTCTGAACTCTCAAATTCTCCTTTTATTTCTGTCTCTATCCAATGGACTTTTGACTGTATGATAATCATTCATATTTTAACATTAATTTTAATAATAGCATTTTAGTATTTTGTTCCAAAAAAAGAGAAAATAATTAAATCACTTTCTATGAGTGTACAAGAGAATCAAGTTTGCTCCCAATATTTTTCAAACTGATGAGATATTTGTCAAAAAGTAAAAATATATAAACTTCAGAGTGTTGTGTCCCCTCAAAAGTATATACTACATTGTAAACTCTGTCTTCATAACACACACATGTATGCATCCTAACATATATAATATATATTTCTCCATTGCCAGCTGACTCCATTTTAAATTCTGTCCATAGAGGGTGCTATAGAGCAGTGGTCCCCAACCTTTTTAGCACCAGGGACCTGTGGAAGACAATTGTGCCATACATGGGTGCGGGGATGGTTCCAGGATGATTAAAGCACATTACATTCAAGTTCACCTCCTGCTGAGTGGCCTGGTCCACAGCCCAGAGGTTCTGGACCCCTGCTGTAGAGAGACTGGATGGCTGAAGAAGGTTTAGGATAAAGGCATTGCTCTTTTCTGTCAGTTTCCCGTTCCTGTTCACACCACCCCTTCAGTGGTACTTCCTCCTGGCAAAGACAGTTCCAGTCAAAGCAATTATTTCTTTCATTCCTAGTACCAGCTGCATCATATTTCTTTAGAAACAGCAACATCATAAGACCTCTACCCTTTTCCTCGGCAGTCTTGAGTTCCAGCGCTGCTTGGGTCAGTCTGCTGGTTCCCAGAGCACCCGCAGCAGTCGGGAAACACCCCCTCCACAGAGGGCTGGTCTTCAGGGTTCCTTCTACAAGTTCCTAACAAGGGTGGCTGCCCGCCCCCCCGCCCCCGGGATGGGCAGCTGCTTTTTGTACTTATAATTTCTTTAAAAAGCCTGAGTTTCTTTATTTTTAGTTATTAATACCTGGTGAAACGAATCTTTTATTAATGTTTTCTCGGCTAAAGTAAGTTCTGTGCTTTTCATTTACCTTGACTGAACCTTGACAGATACAGAAATAAAAGCTTGACAATGAGGATTTATCATACATCAGGCCTCACTGATATGTTACGTACTTTTCAAAATGTTCTTTAATATGTACATAGTAATTTCACTCTTCCCTTTTTTGAAGTATATTTGTTATACAAAGCCTGCATACATTTGAAGTATGTAATTTGATGAGTTTTACATATGTTTACACTCATGAAACCAGCATCACTACCAAGGTAACAGACATTTTCATCACCTCCAAAGGGGTAAGTTCTGTAGGATTCCTCTTAAATGAGGTCTCCAAAATAACCAAAATCAGTGAAAGAGATCCTAGAATGGTGGTTGTCAGGGGTTGGGGGAAGAAGGAAATGGGAAGTTGTTCAAAGAACTTAAAGTTTCAGTTACATAAGATGAGTCACTATTGTTCCCGTTTAATGAAAAAGAATTTTAGGGTTACTGATCTTGAGTAAAGTGTTCTAGGTCCCTTGTTAACTAAGAATCCTTTTTTAAAAACCTTAAATAGTATTGAATTTAATTAAATAGCCTTCCTACATCTTGAAGTTGTCATGTTCTTTTTTCTCTAATGTGTTTATGTGGAAATTATATTAAACCATTTTGTATTCCCTGCATATAACTTAATTTGGTCATGGTATGCTATACTAGAAAATGAAATATTACTTAAAATACAAATGAAAACTATACTATTTTAAGCATAAAATTTGTGATGATTTTAAGTACTTTATTCCCATATATTAAATTTAGACTACTTGCTTAGGGACTGCATCCTATTTTCCTAAATGACTAAAGAAATATGAAAAATAGCAATGCCTAAAAAACCCAGCATGTCAGGTATCACAGTGAATGAATTTTAAAATATCATAAGTACTGTAAAACACTCATATTGGAGGAAGACAAAAACAACAAAATAAATACATGCTGTCTAAAATATTCCTGCATACCAATTAAAATAAAATAATAATACAGAATTTGGAAAAATACACCAAAGCAAATTTTTTGAAGCATCTCTCATATATTAAAACCTACCACCACATGATTGTACTGGTGGGTCTTTAATAAAATCGTGGGGTATTTCTTTGCAGCCCCCCCACCAGCATGCACACGCACACACACACATTCATGCTCACCAAGCTTGCTTGTGCAGATTGCGCCTTGCCTTCCAAGGATACAATTACAGGTGAGGGAACCCCACATGCTCTGTGGCACCAGCCAGTAGGGAGGCCACATGCTGCTCCTGTGCACTGACTGGCAACACTGCCCTGCTGAGACTGTGACTTACTCCAGTGATCTCCTGTAACAGCAAGTCCTGCAACACAGAAGGGCATGTAAATCAGGGCCCTTTAGAGTGGACTTTATGAATGAGATATGGGTGAGAGGGAGGAGTGGGGAGTACATTTTTCTCCCGTCCCCCTAGATGTCGTGTTCCATCAGGCCTCTTAAGATTTCTTGCAAAACCAAAAATTAACCTCACTTATTACTAAGCTGTAGCCACTCAGGAATATATCTCTTTATATTTGCTTTACCTCCTTCCCTGCTTCATTTCTTTGAGTTTGCACACTGGGATTGCATTATCCGGTAATATATTACCAAATGTGCATTGTTTTCTAAGAAAACAGAGCTAAGACTATGACAGAGTAAGCATTTTTCTAGGTGATATATATTAATGGATTTTAGGATATATATTAATGTCTGCTCTATTCATATATCGTGGAGGAGGAAAAAATCCATCTCAGTTACTGCCAAATGCAAATTCAATAAAAGTCAATATATGTTTTGAGTAATGAATTATATAAATAATTTAATATCTAATCAAGAGTTTTATTTCTATCAATGAAAAAAACAGGCCATATTAAATCATTCTCATTAAAATAAGAGCCAACACTGGATTGCTTGCATGCGTAACCATGTAACATTTTAATGTCAGTTCTTGCTAATGAAATCATAAGGAAAAACCAAATGAGTTATACTGGATAGATCATAAATTACATACTTCATATTATTTACCAAAAAAATCACTAAATTTGCAGTGTCATTTTATCTATTGATTCTGTGCTTAGGAATTCATCATTTGGTTATAAAAGGACTTGCCAAGGATGCACCCGCCGGCAGAGTTTGTGTTCCTCAAAGGCAGGGGTTTGAAAGTTTTGTTCATTGTGGCATTGCCGCCACCTGCCATAACACCAGCCAATGATGGTTTTGTGGTGTGGGCCATGCATTCTTCTCAGCACTTTACAGAATCAGTACATTTGATTCTTAAAACAGTCTTAATGGTTGATGTTATTACAAATGGGGGGACTGGAGTTAATAATGATTATATGACTTGCTTAAGACTAAACACAGTAAGTGATGAGACAGGGATTTGAATCCAAATATCTAATTTCAAAACTTCTGTTGGCCACTGACCTCTAATGTTTTCTATATGTGGAAATCACATAGTCGTTTTAAGTTTTTCTAACTATTGCCAGTGGTATTAATAAAAAGATAAATAAAAATGATTGAAGGGCTATGCTAATTATTGCTAATTTATAATAATCAAAACTAAAAAACAAGTTAAATACAGAAAATAATAAGAGATAGTCTGATAAAATACACACGGGTGCATCCATATAAAGGAATCTATGAAATCATTTAAAACAATGATAAGTATGAATTAGGTAAGGCAATAAGTGGTGCTATGTGAAAAGCAAATATCAGAATAATGTCCCTTGAATGCTGTTCATGCTCTGATTAATCCTCAGTATCTGTGTATATTATGCTACATGACAAGGGGATTAAGGTTGCAGATAGGATTAAAATCGTGAATCACTTGACTTGGAGATGGGAAGACTGTCGTGGACTCTCCATGTGGACTCAGTGTAATCACGAAGGTTCTTACAAATGAAAGAGCCACGCGGGAGGGTCAGTGCCAGAGGCAGAGAGCGATCTGAAGATGCTCGTTATGGCCATTGACGATGAAAGGATGGGTGGGGTGCAGGAGGAAAGCACTAGTCAGCTGAAGAAAGCGGGAAGAGCCAAGGGGAGCTCAGAAAGGGTGGAGCCTGCCAAAGGACACCTTGGGCCAAATGAAACCTGTTTTGGACTTTGAACCTCTAGAATTGTAAAGTAAGTTTCAAGCCACCCAGTTAGTTTTAATTTGTTACAGCAGTAAAAGGAAATAAATAACCAAGTATGAGAGGTATAATTCCATTTTATATATAAAAGCACATGTATTTCAGGATGATAATAGTATAGGCAATTTTAAAATCCTTTCTTTAGGTTTATTTGCATTTTCTCACTTCTTTAGAGAGTATTTTTAATTACTATGTATACATCTATATCTTTATGTAGTATTACACTGGGAAATAAAAATAATGTAAAATATTTATGAAATTAAGATAGAAAAGTGGCCACAAAGGCACTTCAAATTGATTGCAATATTTAAGTGTGGAGAGGTACACATAGGAGAGTTTAAAGGTGTATAATAATAAACTGTGCTATTAGTCATATATTCAAATAAATTATATTTTCTAATCCAAATACATTTTAGGTTTTTTAATTTTCAAAATTTCTACAATATGCATGTGGTACATGTAAAATGCTCAGAAAAAGTAATAAAATTATTTTTATTTCAACTATAACTTGTATTTTACAGACTACTCAGAGATGGTAATTCAAGAGACATTAATAAACTAATTACTTTTAAAATCAAGGATTGATAGGTGAAAACTCATGTTTCCCAATTCTGCAAAGCAGAAATATGGCAACATATTTCAGCACATTTTCAGAAATGTTCAACATATTTTTATCTAATTGTAAAAAAGAAAACACATTACATGTAAGAAGAAAGATGGTAAAAACAATCTCAAGCTTCAATCAAAGAAAAAGCTGGCATTAATAAAAATGCGCACATAGATTCTAAACACAATTTGAAAGGCAGACACATACATTTAAGTAACACCTTAATCACTTTTATGCCAACAAATTTGAAAGGGAAGAAATTAATTATAAACACTAATCACTGAACTCTTCTGGCAAAAGTGAATCTACATATATTTCTAGACTCGTCTTGCATTTTTTCGCTGTGCAATTATATTAATTGTCTATTGCTGCATAACAAATGGTCACATACTTAATGATTTTAACTGACGCAAATTTATTGTCTCATCTTTTCTATGGGTCACATGTCTGGGTATAGGCCCCTTGTTTCTCTGTGCAGCCTCTCACCAGGCTGAAATCAAGACGCGGCCGAGCCGTGATGCCATGTGAGGCTCAATCCTCTTCTGAGTGCACTCGTTGTTGTCAGAACTCGTTGAGTTCTTTACAAGTATAAGACTGAAGTCCACATGTCTTTGCTGGCTGTCGGTCATCGACTGCTGTCACATCAGAGAGGCCACTCTCAGGTCTTTGCAACGTGAGCTGCCTGCCGCCACGGGCAGTTGTACAGTTGTGCAAGGCCAGCAGGTGAAAAATCACTGCTGCTTAGAATCTCTCTGACTTCTTTTAAGGACTGACCTGATTAGGCCAGGTGTACCCAAGATAATCTTTCTTTTGATTAACTTAAAGCAACTAATTAGGGGCTTAAATTACTCCTGAAAAATCCCTTTGCAGCAGCACCTAGATCATGTTTAGCGAAATGAGGATGAATATGTGTATGCCAGGGCCAGGGACTCTTGGGGACTGACCGTCGTAGAATTCTACCTACCACATTAATGGTAGTCATGAAACTCTTCACGGTTTCCGCAGAGACCCTGACCTTTGTCACCTTTGTTCTGCATGGCTCATGCCATCCTCCAAATTAGAATTCCCTTACCCTGCTTTACGGATGGGGTTTTGAAAGTCTATTTATTATTAACAGTTCGACTGAGAGAGAATTTATGCATTACATCATTCACTCAACATGTACAACCCAGTGGTTTTTAGAATAGTCAAAGAATTGTGCAATCATCACAATTGATTTTAGAACATTGCCATCATCTCAAAAAAAAACACAAAAAAACATATCTATTGCTAATAGATTCCGTTATCCCCCTCCAGCCCTATGCAAGCACTAATACACTTTCTTGACATATTTGCCTATTTTGGACTTTCCATATAAATGGAATCATATACTATACCCTCTTTTGTGAATGGCTTCTTTTACTTTTCATATTGTCTTCAAGGTTCATCTATGTTATAGTGTGTATCAGTACTTTATTTGTTTCTATTGCTAAATAATATTCCATTGTGTGTGTATATATACATATATACATACATATGTGGGTGTGTATGTATGTATAAACCCTTCTCTTCTCTACCATAAACCCCACTGTTGTGATCTCTCCGAATAAAGTCTGCCATACCAACTTGAATAAGTATTATGAATATTTTTTTTCTTTACCATTGTCTAGGCTCAATTTATTTTTACCATTAAAAGCAGGGAGCAAAAGACTTTTTAAATGCCATTTCTAGACCTCACATGTATGATTTTTGTATTATTTTTCTTTATTAAGTATAATTTTAAAGAGTAAAGGATATTTTATATACTGTTGCTCAGTTTGGGTTTGTCTGCTATCTCCTTATGATTAGACTAAGGTTATAAAATGTTTGGCAGGTACACCATAAAAGTGATGTATTCATTTAAGAACATTGTATCAGGAGGCACATAACATCTATTGCTGGTGATAATTTAAATTGTTTAGTTAAGGTGTGTCTGTAAGTTTTCTTCCCTGTAACAGTACTATTATGTTTTTTGTAACTAATAACATAATCTTGTTATTATCTCACATATCTTGTGAGAAAATACTTTGAGACCATGTATTACCATGTTACTCTTCGAATTCTAACACTGACCCACTTGTTTTAGCATTCATTGGTGATTCTTTTCTAAGTTAATTATTACTAAAATAGTTGCCAAATGGTGATTCCCCTGAGTTTTTAATCACTTTATATAGGAGACTCTGGTAGGTATTCTGCCTTTAGATCAAGAAGGAGGAGAAGGAAAAGGAGAGGGAGGAGGAGAAGAAAGAAAAGAAAGCTCTTTCTAAAATAATGTCTAGCCAGTGCTGTTTTTATGTATTGTACTTTGTACTTCCAATAATCCTGTATGACATATGTAATACTGTATCACAGCTAGAAATGGACAGATCACCAAATTTAAAAACAACAACAAAACCCCTTGTTTCAAAACACACAGCTATAAACTAACTCAGCCAAGATTTAACGCCCATGAGCTTCTCTCTCTCTTTCTCCCCTTCCAGAAAATACCTTTATGTTTTATTTGAAAACCACAATTTCTAAGATTAACATAACTATGAAATATAGGAGAAATTTGGTTCTAATTTATCTTCCTTCCCCTACTCCCAATTTCAAACCCAGGTTTACTTTTAACAAAATACATCTAAGATTTAGCCCAGAGCCTTATTCTAAATTGATTTTCTGTTGTCTTACTATGAACATTCTTCTGGACCCACACTGAGGTGAAAATGCATATTTAGAAAATTAAAATGTGACACAATTAGCGATATAAGAATTGAAGGAGCAATTGCTAGGGATATGGTTTTAGTTCATTTTTTATTGTATTTTTTCATTATCATTTATCCCCCCATACCCTCTTCCACCTACACCCACGCTTTCCCCCTGCAATCACCACACGGTTGTCCATGACCGTGAGTTCTTTCTTTTTTGCTTGATCCCAGCACCCCTTCCAACCTTCTCCCAGAGCTGACAGTCTCCTCTCTCTGTCTCTTGTTACATTCCATTCACTCTTTTTACATGTAACTCCATTGAAGCTGCGTTTCATTCAACCAGTGAGTTTGATTTTACATGTATATATATAAAGATCATATATAATGAAAGATTATATAATGAAAGATTATATAAGGAAAGATTTTTATATATATATAAAATGAAAGCCAAAATAATGGCAGCATTTCACGATTCTGTCTTATGTAAGTCTGCAAATTACTTTATTTTGAATCCGATGGTTTGGTTAATTGAGGTGATAACGTTTTTTTGAAAATGTAGCTCTCAACACACTTAAGTGCCACTATGAAACCTCAATAAATAGAGTCCTAGACCACCAGGTGTCCCTGCATTGGAAGACTTTGAAACTTCCAAGCACCAGGAGCTAAGTCCTAGGAAGAATCCAAGGAGAATCCTGGAATCAGAGTATAAAAATATGGTTTAATATTGTACAAAACTAAACTTTTTAAAACTAACTCCCAGGTCATTCTGAATGTCACTGTGCATACTGACAGACAATTCTAACATGCTTATGGTCCAAAATATCTGGAAATTCAGGCAAGGAAAAGAAATACACTTCACAAAAGACTGACTTAAACAAGTTACAATTTGATGTATAGGTCATTGAGCTGAATGTAATTTTTGTCACATTTGCCACTTTATAAAAATGCACGTAAAGGTTAGCATTAATTTGGGCACGACAAGGCTTGAACAGTAAGAACAAAGCTGATAATAAGAAAAATTTCCAGATAGTTTTAAGTTATGGTTGAACCCAAAGCCCAGATTTCTGACTATATTTTACCCCCAAAATTAAGTAATAAACTCTAATATGAAATCTTGACTTTTTGGGGATAATTCATGCATGGAGTAGAACAGTTCTTCTCAATATTTGCAAATATGAGGGCCCCTTGATATAACAAAAATACTGAAGATATCCAAATAATAATAGTCACTCAGAGTGGGAAATGTTTTGATTCTTAATGGATTTTTTAAATATAGGGAAACTACTATGAAAATCACCAATAGTTGAAATGCTTTCTTGTTAATTACGCTAATATCTATATCTGTTTGGATGTGAAATATTGTATGTATTTACATAAAAGTATCATTCAAATCTATAGACAGGCTTTCTGTATAAATGGATTAATAGAACACTTGCAATAAATATGTGACTCTCCAGAATTATTCTGCCCACTCTATGGATAAAACAGGTGAATTGTTTTTTAGCTTGACTTTTGAAAATAATAATTTTGAGAACTTAAGTCAATTAGCATCTTTGTGATGTACTTTACTCTTTAAGCTTAATTTTCTTTCTTACTAAATTGAAGGTCTGAGTTGCATGATTTTGAGAAACTCTTCCAGCATTTCTGTTTGCTACATTAATATATTTTATGATTTTTTTAAATGTTGAATTTGTTTTCTGGTGATTATGGTATTTTAAAGTTATTATGGTATTATAGTCATTATGGTATTATAGTTATTATGGATATCATATGGATATTAACTCATATTCTTGAGTCGATTCCTTCCTAGAACAAATTATTTTGTTTCAATTATTTGTACATTTTAAGTGAAAATATTATTTGACCTTAGATGTCAAGATCATTACTTTAAATACCACTTGAATCATCTGTTTTGCTTTTCAGATGAGTTAGTATTTTCTAGCAAAATTTTTCCAAAACCATAAAGATCCTCAGTAGCATGACACAAGGCACTTCCTTTCACTGCTGCATCCTCATTCTTTACTGTCTGAAATCTACCATGTCCCTCAATTCTGCCAAAACCCTCAACAGCTGGAACTCAGTCATGGGCTGTTAAGAGGAAATTTAAAAGGTTGTAATAGTTTTCTTCCCTTTTGCACTTCAGAAGTATCAGACATGGAGTGGATTTTACTTCAAATGATTAAGAACTTGCTGTTTAATTTTAGTTCCAGGTGAAATCACTGAGTTCTTGACAACAGAAACTATAACTTCGTGATTTCTCATTGCAATTCAATACTGACTTTTAAAAGTTTCTTTAAATTATATTTTATCTGTGCAAACTGTGCCTTTTGCACAATGCCCAATTTTTAGGACAGTAGCATTACAGGTAATATTCAAGGATATTTGAGTTCCATAAAGAAATACCAACTACTAGTAATGATAATAATATCAGATCGTATTTTGGAATGAGGACTGGAATGAAAGTTAGGTAGCCTGAGTTACATTTCCAAATCTTATAGGAATTGATATTACTATTTTTGTCAGGTCATTTAATTTTTTAAGAGGTGTCTGATCCTTCGCATTCAGGGAAAGAGGCTGAGCCGTATAATTTCTAGTAGATGCAGCCTAGTAATTGAAAGAGAGAAAGGACGGAAGGGTTGAGGGAAAGAACAGAGGGAGGGAGGAAATGAGCAGCATTGATACAAATCACTGTTCCTGTGGCGATGTATTAAGAATTAGATGTCCCAGCAGAACCCCATTCTTGTTCCTTCTGCTTCTCTTTCCATGCTTGCAATTCCAAATCAGTCCTCTTGCTTTGGTTCTTTTGAACAAAGAACATAAGGAGAAAATTCCATCAGTGTTTGAGAAATGTACTTCCTTAGGTCCTACCCCTTTCTCCTTTGCTCTCCTTTTGCTCTTCTGAGGTTTGCTGGTTTATTTCAATCTCCCAGAAAGTTTCCCTTCTCTCTTTCTTCCCATATAAATAGAAAAAGAAGTCCTAAACACATATTCCTGTGCCCTCTTCTCCCAACATAAAAGATCGAAAGAAGCAGCCTGCAGTTGGTGAATGGTGAGTGGCTTTGCTCATCAAATGCACACCCGTGTGCCTCTTTTAGCTCTTTTGCACACTGACTGCTCCTCATCACAAGGCACTGAGTGAAATTACGAAAGCCGATGGAAGCCAGCAACATCAATTCTCTGGCTTCCAGCTCCCTCCTCTGTTGCAGTGAACCTCATTTTCCTGCTGCACTTGAGAGAATCAGTTTTTATTGGCTAAAATTATTCTTTTCTTCAGAGCACACAAAACTGCCTTAGGGGGGGAAAAGGAGTTTGATTATTTTTCCATATTATGCAGCTTTTAGAATAGTTGGATATGACTGATTTTTCTTTATCTATACTTTTTTGAGGGGAGCCAATTAAAATGTGCATTGTCTATATAGATACTAGACAGTTACATGTTATTTAAAAAATAAAGGAAATAAACAAATAATAAAGACACCAGAGCCTCCATTAAGCACATCATTAACAGCAGCAGCACCCAACCCCTTAAAGTCTATCCATCAGTGATGGACACTGTATCAATTTTAAATACCCAGAACAAGGAAAGAAGATAAGAGGGCTTTGTCTCCTAATTCAGTATTGCAGGTGAGAGAGAAGAATAACACAAACAGCAATTCCTTTTTGATTAAAAGGGAACCTTTCCATCTGAAAAAGTCATTTTTAAATATTGTATCTCTCTCCTAGAAGAAAGTTGTTTAGTGAAAGATGCTGACTCATTTCTGCGAATGACGATGTTATAAGTGGCATTAGTCAGACGATTGTAAAATGTTAATTCATATTCAAAAAAGAAAGGAAGGAGTGAAGAAAGAATTTGAGAGGAAGGGAAAGGAGGGGAGGGGAGGGAGAGGAGATGAGACTTGGAAGTAAAGGAAGGCTCTGTGCCTGAGCCAGAGTAACTAAAAGCCTTGAAACACAGCCAATATGTATGCTATTTCTAGATTCCTCATGCAAAACACAAGTTATGAAAATAGGATTTATTCACCAGGATGAATATGCAAATTGTCAGAAAAGCAATAACTTCATTGAAAGCCATTGCTATGGATGAAAGCTTCTAATCCAAATGCTCATATTTTTCATTGGGATTGTTGATACCTAAATAAAAACCTATTCAATAGAAACTGTTAACATTTATGTATCATGAAAAGCAAAAACATGGGCATCATAATGTGGATTTCGAATATAGTCTCTTTCCCTAAAGTTACAGAAGTCCAAAATAAATATACAAAGAAGATCAGCACCAAAATTCTTATGGTCTAGAAAACGTTGAGATATTTCTTGATTGAATTAAATATGGTTTATTTTATTAGTTTATTCACTCATGTGTTCCACCAGTATTCATTAGCCCTTACATTGTGCCAAGAATTATTTTAGTGTTGAAGAATTGTACAGTGCTGAATAAGACATGTGCCTGTATTCTTTGAGCTTGCATTGTAGTAGGGGCAAACAAAAAAATAAATAGCAAACAAATAAGTAACATCAGTATATGAATTGGTTGGTGTTCAGTGCAGTTAAGGAAAATGCTCTGGGTACTTCACACAGAAGAGGTAAGCTCCTAACACTAACATTATCCTCTGTCACATCGCTTAACTTATTTCCTTACACCATTTATCTCATCCTGCATGTGATGGGTTCTGTGGCTTGGTCCATCAGCCTCCCTCTGGGTTGCCTTCCTAGACCACAGAGACTATACTTCCTAGACTCCTTTGCAATAGGATTCTAGGTAAAAATAAATATTATGTGACATAATTTTCTTGCCACTTTTGTTGACAAGCATAGTAGTGATGAGAATGTCCAGACAATGTTGAGTAGACTAAACTTTGTCTTTCACTATGGATTCTCTAGTTTCATGAATGTCAGAGGCAACAGTGCTGCAAAAGCAGCTTTTTTTGTGCAGTTGAGCAAAGTGAAGTGCTGTTGAACATAAGAACACCAGTGGCGGGCCTCTGATTTCCATTCATTTAACTTTTGACCTATTTCATGTTGCATTCCCCTGTTAAATCTGTTTCATACCTTAGTCGGTTTCATACATTCTCATTGCTAAGTAAGTCGTATGTAAGGAAAGGGAGGAACGGGTAGCTCAAGCATAATGATGTGGGACAGTGAGGCACAAAAGTATGAGATGAAGATGGGAAAGCAGATAGTAGTGAACTTGCTGGATGTCACAAGCCATAAAAGAGCAATTAGAAACTATTGAAAAGTTTCAATCAGAATAATAAAATGATCTGCTTTACTTTCTAAATATACAACTGTACGTGTTGTATAGAGCGTGCATTGAGATGACTCATTCAATCAATAAAGGAGGCTGGAAAATAAGTTAAGTTTCATGTGATAACCTTTTATGGCTTGGACTGACAGGCACTGTAGGTCAGCTGGAAGAAAACAATGGTACTTGAGACATAGCCCAGAGTGGAACTGGAAGGAAATGATGACGTATTCCATGGAGCAAGGCAGGAGTTTTGAAAAAAGAGAATAAAAGAATGGGTGCAAAAATTCACTCCACTTACCAGTTGTTTTACATTGCTGCTCCTGACCTTTTTGTGTGCATGCGTGTGTTTATTTCTATACTCAGCTCTGGAACATGACACACCTGATATTTCTCCTTCATTCTGACTTTGGTTCTCCTTCAGAACTATAATTATACTTACCCTTTGGGTTGAGATTGCTTCTAATGCATTAAAACAACAGTCTAGTTTTGTTTACCCTCATGTGAACACATGCGAACAGCCATTGACCAATGGGAATTTGCATTCTAACTAAAGCTGATGAGTCTACAGTCATACCACCCTGAACGCGCCCGATCTCGTCTAACTAAAGCTGATGACTTTGGGGGTTGGGGGCAATAGATTCTTCTTAGTTTCCTGGTTCTTAAAGGACATAGATTTCAAAAATAAGTAAATGATACTTAAAACATTTTTAGTACCTTCTTTGTTCTATGAGATATTTCACTAATGAATAAATTGCCTGAGGATTACTTAATATGGAAAAGGGTGACCAAGGACTTAGTCCTCCTTTTTCCAGACCGACAACAAAAATGTTTATACCGGCTCTGTCAGATACCAGTGCTCATTTCCCTAAAGAGAGTTGACACTTGTATAGTTTGAACACAGCAGAAATTGAGGAATTTTCAGTGGTTACTTAGTCAGTAATAGTTTCCAGGAAGTCTGTGGCAAGAAAACAACTTGAAAGAACACTGACAGGAAGGACGAGAGGCTCCGGGACCCAGAAAATACTTGTAGACGATAGACTGCTTCACAGGCCCAAACAAACACTTCGGAACTAAAGGAGATAGCAAAGTTGAAGAAAACAGATGTTATGTTGACCTCAGTTCATCAAAATCAAATAACTAATTTGCTTACCATCTTCTAGTACTTTGAAATGGTCCCTGAGGAAGCCAGGAGTGGCAGTGAGTATGTAAACCAGGTGCTTCCAGATTTTAGTGAGGCGCAGTTTGAGTGAACAAAAGCCGTCCCCATTGGAATGCAAAGAAGACAATGCTGCCATAACATTAGCATAATGTATGGTCCCAGCTGACAGTATTCCTGCCCAGCAAACTGAAATATGAAGAAATAACTACGTTCCTTTTCTCTTCACCTCATGCCTGATTGAAACACATGGCCGTTGATTACTCAGCTGACAGGCTGGAAGGCCTGCAGCATTGCAGGGCCCGGCCGGCATCGTCGGTAATGCAGGCAATTCAGGAGTCAGAAGTGGACTGTTGCTGGCATTGACACTCTTGAAGGGGTGTCCAGCCCATGGCCCACACGCCACGTGGGGCCCAGGATGGCTGCGAATGCGGCCCAATACAAAGTCATAAATTTACTTAAAACCTTTTCTGACTCATCCATTTTTGTTAGTGTTTGTGTATTTAATGTGTAGCCCAAGGCAACTCTTCTTCTTCCAGTGTGGCCCAGAAACGCCCAAAGGTTAGACACCCCTGGAACATATAGAAGTTTCAAGTAGCTAGTCGTAGCCTTCAAGTTTAAAAAAATATTTTAAATTATTTGTCCAAGTCTGGAAGTCGAATGCCTGGGCTTTCGTGATCTTGGTCTGTTCATTCACACTTCTGGGTCTCAATTTCCTATTTTGTATAAATTATTTATTTAATCTTGTTTTTAAAGGTAAACTAACAATTGTATATACTGTAAATATGGTATTGTGTGTAACAGTTCTCACACATCGTAGGCACACAGTAAGTTCTGCTATCTTTCCGGCTTGGAGGAAGCACAAGTTTGCGTTCAGGAGCATGGACTTTAGAATTAAGACCACCTTTAGAATTGGTGTTCAGACATAGCCAAGTTATTGAAAGTGTTTAGCTCAGTCTCTTGAGAAGTAGTAATAACTTCTGAGTTCTTATAATATAGAAATATTTTAAGTGTTAAACTGATCTATATAAACACCATTATACCTGAGTAAATTAGATTTTTATTAAAGGAATAAATAAGTGAATGAATAAATGATATTAATATTTCAATTGGAATTCCTATACTAGCTATTTAGATCATTTTGACAGTTTTACTCAATAATGTGTATTATCACCTCTGAGCCTCAGTTTCTTCATCTATCAAATGCAGTGTTTGGATTCTCAAACACTCATATGTAAAATAGCCATCAGAGACTTTGTTAAATATTAAGATTCCTGAGCCCCACATCAAAGGAGTGTTTATTAGAAGGTCTATGACAAGGCCCAGAAATCTGTATTTAAAAAAAAATCTTAGTTGACTGTGGTGCAGGGAGACCAAAATCAGGTACACATATTTTAAAATCTGCACTAAAGTATCTTGTGGCTCTGTAATTCTTTGCTTCATTTTCATTCCTACAAGCTACAGTAGGTTCTCAGTAATGTTGTTGGAAGGTCCTTGAAAACTGTGCCTTTAAATGAAACAATGTATAATGGAATAATGAAACCGAATTTACCATAGGCCAATTAACACAACTAGAATTAAATTCCTACAGCATATTTCTGGTCACAAAAACATCGTCAAACTTCTGAACAAACACTCCAAACATTTCTAATATTAAACATTGAAATAAATGTGAGCTATACATACATTTAAAAAAGATGAATAAAACCAAGTAAGATAATTCTTTCCAATCCACATTTTCCAGTTCAGGGTCACAGACGTCCAGAGCCTATACTGACAACTCAAAGAGCAGGGCACCCACAGCACACACACATACAGGAACCCACTTCATCACAGGGCACACTTACCCACATGCACACTCACCCAACTGGGACAGTTCAGGCGCTCCAACTGCTCTCAGTGCACACCTTCGGGATGTGGGAGGGAACTGCCGTACCCAGAGCAAACCCACACAGAATGAAGAGGAGGTGCAAATTCTATAATAGACAGTGGCCCTTCCGGGGATTGATTTTTTCCTCATCAGTGTTATACCAACATGAGGTTGAATGAAATGACACTATTTGAAGACCTGCTGTACTTCAAAAAATATCTCCTGCTATAATTTGAGATGATTTCTTTATTTCTAACATAATTCCAATATCATATATATGTATGCACATGGGTGCACAGACATGCTCACACTCAGCTGATCACTGTCATAGAAATTGCACTCTGAGGTCTCCTCTATTACCCATTAAAATACTAACTTTTGAAAGCTAGAAGAGTAACTATGATGTAAGACTGCAGTATTGTAAAATTTCTGGAGGCATCATTCACATTGGCCTGCCAGTTCAGTTGGCTCAGATAACAAATCTCTGGTTCAAAGCACCTAAATGATTTCCTCAAAGTCATAGAGCCAGAAACTGAGACTCCAACAAAAATCTGAAGATTCCTAACATTATTACATTTACCTGCCTTCCAGAATACAAATTATCTAAACCCCTAAAGAGTCCGTGAGCAACCTAATGCTGAGATCACGTATAATCATTTTTGTGTCTCCAGAACCAGCCCAGGGTTGCGGGTGGAGCAAAAAGATGTAACTTCATGAATATTTCTCATACCTTTTAAATGTCATCAAACTTCTTCCATGGAGAGGCAGACACCTACTAATCCTAACTTGAAGCCAAAGCATACAGATAACTGGAAGTGAACACCAGTCACTTCACAAACAGAGCATAAAGAATCCCATCACTCTAACAGCAAACTGCTTCACCCCTTGTGCATTTTTCTATCGAGTCATTTTGTGAATAAATCTTACTCCTTGGAGGAGCAATTCGTTGTAGCAAGTGAGGTTGAGGAATGAGAGGAGTCAGTGCTGTGTGAACAGCGGCTCAGTTCACAGAGCCTCCGGGCTGGCACCTTCTCAGTCTTTTCTTAATGGTGCCTTTTGGGAAAAGTGTCTTCCTTTTACCTACTAACAGGAGTACATTTCATTTCTCCTATGACTTTAACTCTAGAAATAAGGAAGAAATAGAAAAACTAGGCCTCAAAATGTGTTGAAGTGAAAGAATGAAAAGAAAGAGTATGAGGTTTGGTGGCCCAGCTCTTGTACTTGAATTCAGGGTATTCTTCAGCCTCCACAGTTCCTGGAGGCCAAGTTCTATCCTGAAGTCAGTCACACAAACTCAGACATGCAAGCACATATCTTTACACCATAAATGTGTGATGGTCACAACAATGTGGTTCTCAAATCTCCAACTGCAGAAAGTGTAACTCACCAAGGACTTCAGCTGCAACTCCTAAAAGCTTATTGCAAATGCTTGTGCGGTGGTCCCGTTTCCTGCCGTGGCTGCTCTCAGCCAACGACTGAGCATGGCAGAGATGCTAAGGCAGACCTGGTTCTGGAGTTGCCGGTCTCCTTCATTGGGCAACTTTGCTTCAAGGATTCATGAGTAGTCTTGCCAAAATTCCTTTAGAACCGCACTGAAGCCTAAGTTGCTTCCATCCAAACTTGCTTCATCCCTCCTCTTTCTTTATCGCTCTGGGGCATGCTTGTAAAATGGTCTGATGGGTCAGTCAGCGTCTCCCCGCTCCCACCCATTTTATCTCACAGATTTTTTCCCACGATTTACTCGATGTGTAATTCCATCTTGGATTCTGCTTAGCAAAGAACCTATATTAACATAAAGTGTTTCTTGATATATACTTACTAAATCCATCATTGATTTATTAATCAGAGTTATAAGGTCCAAATAAGCAGAATAAGCATGTGGTTTTAGTGGGAGAAGTGTCAAAGAGGTTTTGTTCTAAGCACTAGATCTGCCTACTCTGTACTACAGGTCTTTCTCCTTTTAGGTATCTTTTTCCTTTATAAGCAATTGTGGAAAATCTTTGAAAAGAATAAAGAAAAGGGTAAAGAGTGGTTCTGGCATCTGTGAGTTTGTGATCTTGTGTAGTTAAATTTTAATTTTATTGCATGTTTCTTGCCTAATGTACGTGGGGAGGTTTCACAGGTAAACAGCTGCCATTGTCCGTTGACTCCCCCGGTGTCACTTTTCCTATAACACACGTGGTGTTACAGCATAGTGGTGCCATTCTGCCATCCAACAAGAAATCAATGTATGAGTTATAATGAGAGTGTTGTCAATATATCATGTTTCTTATGAGTGATACATTCATTTTTTCAAATTAATTTTTGAGAATTGTATGTACTACCTTGATAAATTATTTTACTCTGTGATAATAAAGATTATTATAAAAATATGTCACATTTGAAAATAAATATGTAAATTTATTATTATGATTATTATCCTATACTGTGAATGTTTTCTAGAAGGAAAAACAGATAGTAAAAGAATGAAAGAAAACAAATAGTGGAATAGTAGTAGTTTCTCATCTCCATCAACACTAAAGATTCTATAACAGTGAAAACTCTAAAGTGTTATTCTAATTATAAAATTAGAAAAATTCAAAGTCACATTAAATACCCTAATTTGAGTATCTAATGGGCCTTTGCTTTCAAAAGTTGGTATTATTTTGAAATTGGTGAATTTCAAATTCAAATAAAAATAGCATATATAAATGTTTTAAAAAATATAATTCCTACTACCAAATATAGTAAAACCATGGAGTTTGGTGTTAAATAAGTTAATTAGCATAGTGAAATAATGGAATCTCCATCAGCCAGAGAGACATAGGTAAAAACGATCTGGTCATTTATAAACTTCTATGTCTGTCATGCCTCAAATGGAAATTTAATTTTTAAAATTTCCTATTTAGAAAATATGTTATAAATTGTTAAGAATAATCGCGAGTAGGATTCAAATATGTCCCCCATGTTAATGGTACGTAGCTTGATACCCTTGTCAGGTGTTATTTTTGTTCATTATTTTTGGATCTCAACCTGCCCTGAGTGTCCACTCAGTTGGCTAATAGCATGAGGGTAAGATATAAAACTATCCACCTCAACAAAATAAGTAATCGCACTTGCAGGATAAAAAGCTCATTCCCCGAAGACAGTAATGAAAATAAAGCATCTGTGAAATTAGATGACATCCAAATATAGCAGAGGTAAGAAAAAAGGGTTGGCAGAAAATTCAAATTACATGTATTTCTTAAATATCTCAAGGCGCAGTGTACTTTCATGTCTGGGATACCATCTTTTGAAACACAGTTGCGAATTATCAACCAGGGGTGAAACTGGTAAATGCCCTTTTTATATAGGTTGTCTGCTTTGAGAATAATTAAAAAGCATTGACCTTTCCAAACCAATACATTCATAAAAGAGTTTGCAAATATTGTCTTAATTATGCATTAAACATATAAAATATGCACAGCTGGTTATTAATAGTAACAATTCATATTGATTTACTTTTCTGTAGGATTTTGAGAAATTCATTGAAATATATAAGGTTTAATTGGTCTTAAATATTAAATGATTTTCCCTTTTCAAAAGCGATTTAATCTCTCCACAGAAATCTTTCTTAGGTGTACACAGCACTGTGCTGAACACCGTTGGGGTGCAGAAATCTGCAAGAATCACCAAAAGCTTTCAGTCCAGTAAGGAAACAAGAATACACCCCAGGAAACAAAAGCCAGCTGTGAAAGACAGTGGGTTACTAAATAAATAACAAATTGGTAAATTACATTCAGCTCCAAAAAGCCCACGAAGCCCAGTACACGGATCCAGGGTTAATGAGAGAAAAATCTCACAGTGATCTTTCTTCTGGACTTTACTGCCTATTGGGGGAGATAGATTGATGTACAGATCATTCTAGTATAAGGCAGTAATTTACAAGACAGAGGTGAGCACAATGAAATAAATCTCCCATTTACAGGGTGCTTTCTGAAGATTTATGAAGATATACCTCTAATTTACACACTAACATTTGTGACCAACTTAAAATAAAAGCAGAGTGTCTTGTTAAGAATCCTGGCCTCGGTGGGAGAAGATGGGATTTCTGTTAATTACAATGCTTTCAAATAAGATTTATGAGATGTTGGGCATGCTACTATACCTCCTCCCTCATTTCCTCACACAGTGAAGGTAAGGTTTCCCTAGATTGGGGTTCTAAATCTGAGATCCAGTGACACTCAGGGAGGTTTGTGAGTAGAATTCATGAGGCCTGTGAATTTGGATGGGGAACATTTCATTCACTAGCTTCTAAGCTTAGTATGTCCTTCCTTAATGAATATAGGAGATAGTGAGAGATAATTATAGATATAAGATAGATGATAGATAGATAGATATACATAGATAATCACAGAAGTATTAATGGAATCTCCAAATTTAATACCATGAGAAATCAGTCAGGGCTATTTTCATATTATATTACAGATATTGCAGATATCTCAAAATATTATTGAGCTATATATTAATGACACATTAACATAAAAGGACATATATTACTATTTCACAGATGTTTTTAAAATATTTTGATAATTGTGTTTCAATACTAGTAGTTTCTTTGAAACACCATGTAAAACAGTCCATAGGATTCATAGAACTTCCAGAGGGGAACAAGATCAAAAGAAAAAATGTTAAAAGTCTTGCATCATATGATCTCTGAGGTCTTATACAGATATAATATTTTAAGCACCTAGTTATTCTTTAGGACATTTATAATTTTTTATCGTAACCACAAAATGTGATTTCTAAGTGTGTTAAGACAAAATAAAAGAGAGATCAGTAAAGAGAGAAAAGTATCAGAAGTTTTTCAACACACTCCAGTGTACTAAAGCATCTGAACGTGGAAACTGAAAACAACAGCAAGAAGGACGAGCAGAAAGCAATTGCAGTTGTACTTTGTGGGGGTCCTTCGTGGGGTTTTTCACAAGCATCTTTTGCTGGTTTAGACACTTGCCTGTCTTTAATGCAGTTTGGTTTTCTGACTCCCAGTCCTGACTTCACCCATGTTCCTGTGACCGCTTGCTCAATATCACTTTCTAAATCACCAGTTCTTGACACTAGATACAAGCAGTTTAACAACAAACTTTATGCAGGGGTCCAGCCTCTCTGCAACCTCTTAAGGGGTTCGGTCCGAAGGAGGGCTACAGTGAGCCAGAATGAATGGAGTCGACACTCTTTCTTTTTGTTCTTTTAGGCCAGTTTATTGAACCTGAGAGACCAGCTTTCTTGCCAGTCTCGTGGTTTAAAACTGACTGACTGACTCCCCGAACAAAGGAACTATCTCTATTTTAAAGACAAGGCATTTTTTTACAACAGTAGTGATAAAAAGCAGACACATATCTTTCACAATTAGTAAAGAACAGCTGCAAGTTACAAATCACCAAGAAATAACACATGGAGCAATTAAAAAGTCTATAAATTCTACTCATGTTAAACAAATGGGTATTCTGATAAAGAATTATCATCAAACAGCTAGAAATAATATCAGTACTAACTATTTTAAGCACTAATAATTGGCTAGACACACATATATATATTTTTTTTTCCTTAGGTCCTAGATAACTCTAAATTAGTAATTAAAAATATATGTAGAGGTAAGTCTTTGTGCTTAGGAAATTTGAGAAAGATGTCATCTAATTCAAGGTACTTCTAACCCAATTAGCTGTTCTTTGAAGTATAAACATTTGCCAGTGTCCTTGGAATCCCAAGCAACAGATGGTCCTTATCTACAACTTTCTGAAGTATAAATCCTAACTAACGTTTATGGCTATTCACTAAACTTCCTAGCTATTAAAATTTTTCCCTATATCTCTGGTCTAAAGAAGAATGATAAATTGCTGAATTTCAGGGAGAATGGTTTAAAATATTATTAGTAATGACTTCTCCCAGGCCTCTCTCATCAATTAACAGACTGCTTTGCTTTTGCATTGAAGCAGCTTGGCTTGCTAAATGGCTAATCGCTCCTTAACCCTTTCATGTATGGGGATGGCTAGGATGATCCAGCTTCCAACATTTTACAAGCCATTAGAATTGTTCTAACTCTCAAGAGTGCTAAAGCAAGCTGGCACAGAGTGAGACTTGTGGGCGGACTGCCCATGGTCGCCTCCTGCTGAGCAGCCCTTTCATCTGTGGGAAGTAGGCTAGCAGTTAGAAGTCTTTGTTTTTAGAGGTCAAATAAGCATTGCCACATCTACATCATGCAAGCCACAAGCCAGACTTGTGGGAACTGCCCCTGGTCGCCTGCCACTGTGCAGCCACGTCCTGCCCATATCCGACCCTGCTGAGAAATGGGTGGGGCTAGTTCCCCACAAATCAGTGCTCATGGATCTGGTGTAGGATGGCCTCCAACAACTTTAGAAAATACTAATGAAAGATTCTTAAAGAATTAGATAGTTCGAGAATTTTATACTGCATGGAGAACTTTAGTGGAGTCTTGAATGAGTGATAGTATTTGGAGAACTAAGTGAGGCAATACAGGTCTCCCAGATGAGGGCCCCAGCGCTGAGAAGTACATGTATTTTGGAAACAGTGAAAACAATGATCTATCCTGAGAGATGCTATGTGTGAATGTGTTTGCATGCAGATATGCATGTTTGGGGACAAAGGAAAATAGGTTGAAGTAAGCATGTAAGCCTATATTAGGGCATCAAGCAAACCAGAAATTTAGAAAACATAGCAAGAAATGAAACCAAAAATACTACTTTAAAGAAATTACATGAGAAATAAATGGGGGGGGTATGTATTTCTATGATTAGCATCATCATTACTACTTTTATTCTGTGTTTTAGATTGGGTTGTGCTTTCATACTACCTGTCTTTTCTTTGAGAATCAAAAATTTAGAACACATTTTTTTTTTCCTGCATGATGTGGGCCTACTTTTTGTTATTTTTACAGTTTTCATTCTGATCATCAGAAAACATAGTGCTGTTCATGGTTCTGCTTCACAAGGGTCAAAGGAATGGAAAATGGGATGGAGGATCAGATCAGGTTGCATTCACAGTGCATCTTGGGAAAATATGCTTTGCACTCTGCAAGTTTTTTGGGAATTTGTTTCAGTCTTTAGTCTGCCTGAGTGTACTAAGCTCTTTTCTTCCTTCGTATTCCTTATTTATTCACCAATAGAGTAGGCAAATAATTTGGTTGGATCCCCATAGGAAGGAAGCGTATGGAGCTTTGAGAAAGTTAATTCTTTCAAGGTCATCTGGTGAAAGGAACGAGCAAGTGCAGTTCTGAATGACCCCAGCAGCTTCAGTGAGCATCTAAATTAGTTTTATAAAATTTTAATAAAATAGAAGAAAAATAGTGTCATCCCTGAAAAGCAAATTAACTATATAAAGATAAGTAAATGTAAAAATATACCTCTTCTAAAATTACGAAGGAATCTGATTAAAAGATGAAAATATTTATAGAAAGGTTTGATCATATCTCATATCTTAAATGCCTCATAATATGTTCAGACTGCAGCATGATTTCAGAGCAACAAAAAGAAATGCTAAGCCCTTCTTCCACAATTTTCTGGTTTATAAAATACTCACATTCAGAGATTTCCTTGACTCACAAACACCGCATTGATTTGCAAGGCACCAACAAAAAAACCTTAGGAGTTGCTCACATTTACAGAAAACTTTGTATAAAGATCTTCAGATTTTCTTTTAAGAATAGGAATATAGACATGCTTTAGACTCAAAGGGTCATCAAAAGGAATCTGGCTATTCTATGATTTGCATGGTCTTTTCGATAACAACCTGCTACCAAAAGCCTCAAAGAATAGTAACGTTATAGTGAAGTTTCTAAACTCAGGGTATGTGAGAGAAATAAGCAGGAAAGAATAAAAAGAAATTGTTTGTGTAGGAGATAATGATAAGTTGTACAGTTGTTACTCTCAGGTGAAAACAAAGAAAATGTGGCCAAAAGGAATTGTGTCCTCTGTAGCCAGTCTATGTCCATGTACCAGGATGAACCATCTGAATTGATTAATCAAAAGTATGCCAGAATAATACCAGAGAGAATGTGTTCAGAAATAAATGTTTACACTTATGGAGACATTTGAGTTACCATATTTTTCAGACTATAAGATATACTTCAACCCCCCGAATTTGGGAAGAAAATGGGGGTACAGTGGTGGAGTGGGGTCAAAGGAGCAGGTAAAATAATTTACCAAATTTTTTGCTTCAAAATTTTCCCCCTATTTTCCTCCTCTAAAACCCAGGTGTGTCTTATGGTCTGGTGCATCTTATAGTCCGAAAAATACGGTATTTAGTGTAGATTTTGAAATCTTGAAGTCTTAGAAGTCACATCACTCTTGACTGGTAGTTCTGTGTCTATGGGATGGTGCCTTTCTAGAATGATTGTTGTCAGAGATAAAACTTATAGTAATTTAAATACTTGCTCCTTTGGAGGGTTATGACAATATTTTTTTTTACCATGTTAGAGTAATGCAAACTTTTTTTGTGTGAGAAAATGAATTCTATAAACAAGGTTTAGATTGTACTGCCCAGCCTGCTTAAGACTCTAAATTGTTTCAAAATCTCTTGAATGTATTTTAGTTTACCAATTAAATTATATCAAATTTGCAATTTATAAAATACGTATCTCCAATTCTTTAAAATTATTTTAGGACACCTACTTGATTACAAGATTATTAGCTGGTAATCTCTTAAAACACAGAACAGAAACTGGCAAATGTATCTGCAGGTGGAAAGTCGGCTTATAATGTTGGCATATTCCCAACTTTATAAGAAACTTCCAGATGTTTATCCAGAGTAATTGCACCATTTGGCACTCCCTGCAAAGAGTGAGATTTGCTCTACATCTTCATCAATACTTGGTACTGTATGACTTCACTATTTTAACCATTTGCTTTGGTTATCTTCTAATGAAATGACATCTGTCTGATGAATAATGGTGTGGAGTTTATTTTCAAGTGTTGATTGATCATATTTATACATTTATTTGGGAAGTACCTCATCAAGTATTTTTCTAACGTAATTGGGTTTTTGCTTTATTTTCATTAATTTACACATGTTTTTATATATTCTGAATGCAAAGCCTTTGTGAGATTTCTATATTAAGAATAGAATGATTTTTCCCAGTCTGTGGGTTGCCTGCTCATTTTTTATTGTCTTTTTGTGATATAGTCTGTTTCAATGAATTTTAATTTAATATTCATTTCTTCTATTTACAGATAGTGCTTTTTGTCCTATATAAGAAATCTTTATTTACACTATAGTTGTGAAAATAATCTATTGTTTTCTTATAGAAAATGTATGACCTTATCTATGATTCATCTGTCTATTATTTATCTCAAATTAAATTTTGTCTATCAAGTAAAATTGAAGGCAAAGTTTATTTTATTCCATGTAGATATCTAATTGTTCCAGTAGTATTTGTTGAAAAGACTCTCCTTTTCTCATTGAATTATATTCATCCCTTTGTCAAAAATGAATTGACTGTATATATGAGATTTTCACTTCTGAACTCTATTCTAGCACTGTTTCTGATCTTTGGGGGAAAACATACAGTGTTTCAGTATTAAGTATGATGTTATCTATAGATTTCTTTTCATAGATGTCTATTATAAGATAGAAGAAGATACCGTCTATTCCTGATTTGCTAAAAGACCATTGCAATGAATGGGTAATAGGTTTTATTAAACACTATTTTTTTGCATTTATTGATTAAGCATATGACTTTCCCCTTTATTCTATAATGTGATAATTTTATTGATTAGTTTTTGAGTGTTAAACCAACTTTTCCATCCTGGGAGAATAATATACTTGTTTATCCTTTTTTATGTTGATGGACTAAATTTATTAAGATTTTGTGCAGAATTTTTATGCCTCATGAGGCATATTTGTCTTTTGTTTTGTTCTAAGAATGTCATTATCTGGTTTTGGTATTTGTACCATCTTGACTCATAAAATGAATCAGACAGTGTTTCTTCTTTATTTTCTGAAACAATTTATGTAAGATGATGTTATTCCTTTCCTTTAATCTCTGATAGGATTAATTGACTAGACATGCCACCAGAGATCAGAGAGTTTTTGTATTGTTTTGTTTTGTTTTTCAGTATTAAAATATTTATTAAGAATTCAGTATCTTTGACAAGGAAATTTTCCATTTGTTCCTGGTATTCAATATATTGCCATAATATTGTCCTTAGTATATTTTTTCTTCTGATGTCTGTGGACTTTGTAATACTGTCCTCCTCACTTTTATTCCTGATACTGCTATTTGTACTTTCGCTTTTTATCATTTGATTATTTGCATAAGGAGGATAACAGTTTTATTAATATTTTCCATTATTTTTAATTTTTTGCTATTTTCATCTATTTTGTATCTATTCTTTATTGATTTCTACATTTATGTTTATTTTTTCCTTTCTTTTATTTACTTTGTACTTAATGTGCTTTTTTCTCCTTAGGTAATTAATCTAGAAGCATAAAATGTATTGAAAATGTCTCTTCTTATATAGCCTTTTAATGTAAAAATTCTCTCTATAAAGACTACTTTGTGGGCTGGATGTTCTTTACAAAATGTGTCTGTTGATACATATCCTTATGATTCCCAATGTGATGGCATTAGGAGGCAGGGTGAAGATTAGGTCATGAGAGTGGAGCCCTCGTGAATGGGGTTAATGCCTTTGTAAAACAGATGTTAGAGAGACTCTTTTACCTTCTGCCATGGGGGCCACAGTGAAAGACAGAGTCTTGACCTCTGAATTGTGAAAAACAAATGTTTGTTGTTTATCAGCAGTCTAGACTGTGGCACTTTGCTATAATCGCCCAAGGTGAATGACATCTACTTTGACATCATCCAACAAATTTTTATGTTATGTTTGACTCATCAGTCAGTGCAAAGCATTATCTAATTTCCCTTGTGATTTTTCTTAGTCTATGACAAATATAAACATGTATTTATTAATTTTCAAATATTTGAATATTTCCTAGATAACATAGTAAAGTCTAACTATTATGGGACTTTAGAAACTATACTCTGCCTTATTTCAAGGCTTTGAAATATACTGATACTTCTTTTATGGTCTAGCTTGTTTATTTTTTGTGAATTTTCTGTGTGCACTTGAAATGAATATGTATTCTGCAGTTGCTGGGTTGTAGAGTTCTATGAATTTTATTTAGGTGAAATCATTGATATTGCAGTTCAAAACTTCTATATATGTACTGCTTTCATCTACTTAATCAGGAGGTATATTTATATACATGGACAGCAGTATGATGAAAGCCAGAGGGAAAGAGGGGTGTGGAAGGTGGAAGTTGGCAAAGGGGAGATAAATGGGGATGGAAAGAGACTTGACTTTGGGTGGTGATCGCACAGTTTAGTGTGGAGATGATGTTTTATTGAGTTATACACTTCTAACCTGTCTGGTTTTAGTAACCATGCCACCCCAATAAACTCAATTAAAAATGAGGTATATAATAATCTGCCACTTGGATTGTGAAGTTATCTATTCCTCTCTTTTCTGTTATTTTTTCCAACATGTATTTTTGTAGTTTCTTATTAGATGCATATATATTGAGAAATGTTATAGCTCCTGAGGAAATGAACTTTTATTTTTATGAAGTATTTCTTCCCATTTCCTTGTCTTGAAGACTACTTCCTCTGATATAAATATAGACTCTCCTGCTTCTTCAGCCTTACCATTTTGTAGTATATATTTTTCCATGCTTATATTTAATCCAGTGTGTGTCTTCATATCTAAATAACATTTCTTGTGTGTATTGCTTTTTTATGCATTGACATTCTAGGTCTTTGTATTTAATGTAATTATTGTTGTTACTGAGTTTAAGTATTGCATCTTGCTGTTTGTTTCCTACATTTTGGTTTTTCAATTTCCCATTTCCTACCATCTTTTGGATTAATTAAGATGTTTTTTAATCTCATTAATTAACCTTTTAAATATATCTATTTACATTATTTTATTGTTGCTTCTGAGATTACTTCCACACATAATTACCTTCTTTGTATTTATCTCTCCAAATGAGGTAGAATCCAGCATTTTTAGAATGAAAGTTTTCTGGAGATAAAATCTTTTAGCTTTAGAAAAAGGTAATTGTATTTTGTTTTAATTTTGAAAAGTATTCTGCTAGATACACACTTCTGGATTAGATTATTTTTCTTTCATGGCTTCAAAGATGTATCATTCCATTCTCTTCTTGTCTTCATTACTTCTGATAAAAAAAAATATGTAATGCTTTCTTCCTTCTTCATCTCCTCCTCTTCTCCTCCTGATTCTGACAGTGATGATGATAAGGTACCTATTATGCTTTTTTTCCTAGCTGCTTTAAAATTTCTCTCTTTCTTTTTCATTTATTTTTAGCAGTTTGACTATGATGTCTCTGTGAGGTCTTCTTTATGTTGATCTTACATTGTCTTACCTCAGTTTCTTGGATCTGAAGACTGATGTTTTCGTTAATTTTGAAAACTTTTCTGCCATTGTTTTATTGTTTCTTTAAATATTTCTTCTGCATCATTCTCAGTCCTCTCTCTTTCCAGGACTCCCATTACATACAGTTTAGATCATTTGATTTTGATAATATTTTTGGTATGTGTGTATGTTTCAGTTCAGAGTATATATATATATATACACATCTGTCTTCAAAGTTCACTTTTCTTCTGCTGTGTTCATGTGTCAGGATTAGTTCTTCAAGTGAACTCTTCATTTCTAATGTTATATCTTTCAATTCTGATATTTCTATTAAAGTCTATTTTATTGTTTATTTTTCTCTCTTGAAATTATCTGTTTATTCATTAGTCAACAAGATGTTTTAATATATTTATTATAGTTATTTTATACTTGTTTCTGCTAAATCTAACATCTGAGCCATCTATGGATCTGACTATATTGGCTATTTTTTGCATCTGATTATGGGCCAATTATTCTCAATTCTTTTTGTATTTCAAAAGACACATATTTGCCAAAATTCATCTTTACATTAAAAACTGAGCAGAAACTAAAATGAATAAAATTTCCCCTCAGAAAAGGGCATGACTCTTTCTCTGTCAGTATGCTAATATAAAAAGGGCTGAGTCACTTTTATCTGTGCTTAAGCTCAGTTTCAGATTTGTGTGTGTGTGCCATTACATAGATGCAGTTCATCTCTGGTTCAAATATTTTAAAGGTGGTGAATTTTTCAGAAATCATTATGCTTTATGACCTGATTAACAGTTTGCTGAATCTCCAAAAATCCATCTCTCATTCTCTCATTCCCCCCTCTCTCTCTTTCCCTCCCTCCCCACACACCTACCTTTCCATCAAAGTCAACAGCTTTTTAACATCCTGGGAAATTACTTTGGCTTTCCAGCCTTACCCTTATCTTTCTGTTTCTCAGAGGTACAGCCTATTGTAGTCTTCTGAAGCTTACTTTGAAAACCTGACACATATCAGAATTATATCTTTGCCCCTCTTTCCTACTCCTAGCAATCAGAGGATTATGCCTTGTACTTGGTGAAAATCTTGTGTGTTCTGAGGAATCCCTCAGCTTTCCTGTCCTCACAGCTTACGTCACTCTCCGCTGCTGTGCATTTGGTAAAAGGCCCACAGTAAAAACGCTGGTGTATAAAAGTACACTTGTTTTGTTACTGGAGATCCCTGGGATTCTAAACCATTATGACAGTCACAGTTTTATTACCTCCAATTTTAAAATGGGTGCTCTCATCATTTAGAATTGCAACTCATCATCCTAGAGTGAAAGCTGGAAGTTTATACTTGTTTACCCAAAGTGGCAGTAAATTGGGATACCTGATGTTAGAGCTTAAAAACACAGTTCTACAAACTTTAGTTAAGTCTTCATACACCATATGTATATACAGAAGTAGGCAAAAAATGTGAGAGGTTGATGCTAAGAAAATCAGAATGGCATTTTAAATATTTCAGTTTTTTCCTAGGTACAGAAACAACTAGAGACCCCCTCGAGTATGATGCAAATCTTTCTTTTCTAAACCCTAAGGGTCAACGTACTGAGGCTTTAGCCTAAATGCATTGCCTGAAAGCCTAAGCAGAGGAAGGTTTTCTGTAGGCTACCATTCATCAGAGAGATCTACAGCAAATGAGAGGTGAAATGAGTGACAGGCGTTTTGGCAGAGGTGGGATACAAAATCAAACCAACATTTCCATAAGTCATTTTTTCTGAAATGGCAATAAAGAAAATGATTTACTTATGAATATTGAGATGGAAACCGGAGATTATAAAGAAGCTACCATGTTAAAAAAAAAAAAAAAAGGATAGGGACTAAAACATGAGCAATTCCTGAACCTGTAGCTGCAGCCATTTTGAGTTTTTGTTTATTTGTTTTGTTTTGTTTGTTTTGTTTTGTAGGTTGTCTGTAGTGTTAGGCACTGGCAAGAGTGCTAACAAATTTGCCAGGTCTTCATGGTCAGTGAATGTGCCATGACCTTCCTACCTCCATACCCGTACTACTTCTGCCTAGAATAGCTTCTCGCCTTACTTTTTTTTTTTTTTAAGATTTTATTTATTTTTTAGAGAGAGGAGAAGGGAGGGAGAAAGCAAGGGAGAAACAGCAATGTATGGTTGCCTCTCACATGGCCCTCACGGGGGACCTGGCCTGCAACCCAGGCATGTGCCCTGACTGGGAATCGAACTGGAACCGATTGGTTCCCAGCCCACGCTCAATCCACTGAGCTACACCAGCCAGGGCCTTCTCGCCTTACTTAACCCTTTATCATCCTCACCTAATGCACTGTGGGTTATTTACATCAAACATAGTGCGCATGTTTGCACTTGAGTAGTGAATAATGAATGAGTAGTATAGAATAGTGGGTTATGTTCATTTGGATTTCCAAAACAAATAATATTTCTACATATGATAGATATGTTTCTACATAAATATACATATATTATTACATTATTGCATATAGAAACGTAAATATATATAACAATTGTGTGTGTGTGTATATATATATATATATATATATATATATATATATATATAACAATTTCTATTAGTAGCATTACTTTATAGAAGACTTGTTTTCAACAGGAAAGTGAAACAAAGTACATCAGTTAAAAAAAAAAGATAGCCCTTCTTAAGGAAAGAGAGCCACCTGATAGCTCCATTAAGAAATTTATTCTATACAAAATATACAATGGTAATAGCAAAATATTCTCTTTCTACTTTGCAAGGTCTCTGAAGCAAGGAATGAGATAACTTAGCTTTTAAGTTTGTAAAAGTCTAGGAATCTGTCCTTTGGTCTTTTCGACCTGTACTCTTGGTGGTCTCATCCAACCCTATGACTTTAACATCTGTATGGCAATTGCTTTCAAATTTATCTGCAATTCAGATCTCACTCCCCCAATTCTACACTCACATATCCAATGTCACCTCAATAGCTTCTTTTGAATATCTAATTAAAAACAGCCCCAAAACTGAACTGAATTTCTGTCAAAAGAAATTGATTCCTCCCATCACCATTATCATATGAAGAAAGGCTACTCATTTTTTATAACTGATCATGTTGGATCAAACACATTAAATTGTCCTTAATGGTTGTTTCTCTCATATCCCACATTATACAACTCTGTCCAGAAGAAGTCCCAACCATTTCTAATATAATGAGAACATTTTGAGCAACATCAGTATAACCTGGCAGCCAAGGAGAGTGGGCTAGAATGTACATACATGAACAATGATGACTTCACTGTACTTGTCAGTGAGGATGATAATACTGTTGAGTGAGCATGTGTACTGTGTGGCTGTCACATTCAAAATGACTGAGTGAGTAGAGCAATGAATCTGCATCAAATTTTGCATTAAGCTTGAACACTTTTCCTCAGAAACTATTTGGATGATTCAGAAGGCTGCAGCTATGGGCAACTGGTGATGGGCAGCTTCATCACAACAATGTGCCCACTCATGCATCACGTCTGGTGCAGTTTTTTGGCAAAACATCAGTCACCCAGGTGATTCAGCCCACCTACAGCCAAGATTTGGCAACCTGTGACTTCTGGCTTTTCCCAAAACTAAAATTACCTTCGAAAGGGAAGATATTTCAGACCATCAATAAGATTCAAGAAAATATGATGGGGCAGCTGATGGCAATTGGGAGAACTGTGTGAGTCCCAATGTGCCCACTTTCAGTAAGGGGACTGCGGCATCATTTTCTGTGTACAGTGTTTCTTGTATCTTGTATATCCCTCAATAAATGTCTCTATTTTTCATATCACATGGCTGGATACCTTTTGGACAGAATACACACATGCACACTGCTTTGAATTTATTTATTTGTTTATTTAGTCATTCATTTAGTAGACTCATATAACATTTGCTAGGGCATCAGGGACAGGCTTCTCTGTTCTCAGTTTTTCCCTAGATATATGCAGGGCGAAGACATTCTCATCCCACGCCCATGTATTGGGACCAGTTCAGTTCATATGAGCAGTTCACTTCTAGATCTACCTGTGTTAGCAAATCAGGCAGGTTTTCCAAGTTATTCCTGCAACAAACCAGCTAGTAGAGATTCCTGAGAAGATGAGAAGGTCTCTGGCAGGTGGACTTTCAGGGAGCCATGAATTCCCTGGTTTATGTCCCAAAGCACAGGCAAGATTTTCCCCTGCTGCGGGTCCTCTGCTTCTCACCCAGAACCCCTAACATCTCACAGTAGAAAAGTATTAGGAAATGCTGCTCTGTTGGCCTGCCTGGTCTGAAAAGATGTTAATGCAGCTTTGGTGACATCCCATTTGGACCACACCATCTGCTGGACTGTGATAATTAGCCTAGCTTGGATGCTGAAATTTGAAGCTCTGTAAATTTTGGATAATGTTAGGGAAAGGGAGAGAAACCAAGAAGCAAACCCAGGAAACATATGCTACCAAAACAATAGAAAGTTAAATGATGGAAGTGTAGGGCCGTATTCAAAATTATTCTGAAGAGTGCACACTTTTTCTTAATGAATTTTCTTTATTTAGAGATAGCATTAAGGTCCAACTTTTGATATTACACCTACGGGGAATTTTTTTTTTTATTTTACTTAGCTCAATATCCTATTTAAAAAAAAGGAATGATTCAAAGAAATTTTACTGGTGATGAAATAAATTCATAGAGAAAGTAATGGCCAGCTCCTTATACCTAGTCTTCTATTCCTTCAGCTGTCAACACAAACAAAATGAAATATAAAATATACTTAATAAGCCTGAATCACATTTACACAAGTCATAACTCAGTCTCTCATATATACATGTTTATGAATTATTGCAGGAAATTTTGTATAAGCAAATTACATAAAATGTCTCTTTTGCTGGGATAGGAGAGCTCCTAGCCTTTCACTCCAAATGTATCTAATCTTATTTTAGGCTTTATATTCTATTTATAATGTACACAATGTAAAAACATGAACTTCGATATTTTGATATTCCATGCCAACACAATATAGACATCTTTCCTAGAGTTGGTTTGCGTAATAAAACTCTCATGGGCTTTGGATTTGGAGAGTCTTGGGCTGAAATCGCAATTTCACTGTTTGCATAAAGATTGGCTGCACATTTATTTAGATCCCTGGCCCCTGTGCCAGTCTCGTGTGTTTTGATTCAGTTGATCTAGGATGGGAGACAAATGGTCCATGGAAGAGTGACCATATAATTTATTGTTTGAGCTGGGTCATTTTTGAAAGTGAAAGGAGAGTCGTTAACATTCAAGCCCAGGCAATTCTGGCTGCATGGTCATGCAGGAACTACAACTGACAACCCTTGACTTACTCATGTGGAGATCTCAAACAAGGCATTATAAAATGGGAATGCTAGTATATGAGTCATAGAAATTAATGGCAAATTGAGAAACTGAGTTGAAGAACAATACTGATAAAAACAAGATCATGTTTTTGAATGTTTTTGTTCATTCTCCTTTTGTACCAAAATAAGCAGAAGTAAATAGTGTGTACCACGCATGTGCTTACACAGAACAATTCTACTCTGGCTGAATGCTGCTAGACACTCTTCTTCCTGTTGAATGCTGAGCACTTACCTAATCCACAGCTGCTGCTTTTCTGAAAACTGACAAAATCTTAGAATTTTCACACAACTGTGATATCCTCACTGTGACCCAGAAGATACACTTTGGTTCATATATAAATGGTGAGAATACCTCTCTGCTTTTCTCTTAGTCCCCATGGCCCCAAAGGAGCCCTGGCTGTGCCTGCCCTCGCTGTCAACAAGTCTTCTGTGAGAGCAAAGCCCTTTACAAAAGTACAAGAACAGGTTCACTGCCTTCCTTCCTATCTCTTCTTTCCCACGGGACCCATATACAGACTACCTCACCACAGTTTTGTACAAATAAAGTGAAGAAATACTTACACATAAAAGCTCGGCTAAATAAATATCTACAAATTAATCAGACCATTTGTCCAACATCCACATGTCATTATTCAAAACTACCCAGCCACAATTTCTGACTATTTGCCTTATTTTCAGGTCAGGAGACTCTCTTTGATTAGCCGATAAAAGATCCTGGTGTATTAAAAAAATTAAAGGACAATTAGTGGAACTGGACAGATAATAATGTGAAAGGCTTGAGTGTTTGCCAACCCCTTTTTAATTTTGCCTAACCCGGCCCTGTTCAATTATAACCACTGATGAACTTCACTGCAGGGTAAGTCTGGTCCTGACTGAGCATCAGGGGAGGACTAGGATTTGGGACATTGCTCTGTGTGTGGTGGGATGGTCGCCGTGGTCACTCCAACCTGCTGAGTCCCCCAGTGCCCTCCACTCACTGCCTTCATAGTTGTTCAAGCTAAAATTCCTTGCTGGAAATTCATATATCCTCTCCCCAGTTAGTCAAACCATGGCCCCAAAACCTGCATTATCTTAACCACCCAGTTTTCTAACTTATTCCATTCCTAATGACTCAACCTTTAGCTAATTTTTCATTCTAAAAAGGTTAATCACCCAAAGTCATAATGTCACTGATTGCTCAAATTCTAATCCATTGTCATCCTACAACCTCCTACTTATTTGCTCAAAACGTGGGATGAATTTCTTTGAATATCATAGCTTTTGTGATCCATAGTCAAGTTCACGTTGAATCATTCATTACTGTATTTTGGAGCAAAGGTTTGTTCTCTAGAGGGACAACTTCTGCCACCCAGAGGTCATGGCATTGCCCCCAAATCTTTTATCCAACCATCTCTCTCTTTTTTCTCAGCATCGACAATATAGCTAAGAATGGAATATCAGTCTTCTTAAGCTACCAACCTTCTATGACATAGATCTCTTTCATCTTTGCTCTTCCCATTAATTTTATCAGATAAATTAAAGAATGGATGAGTGAAGGAAAAATTACCTTGCCTCTTCTTACCTTAGGAAGAAAGTTTTAGTTGATTCTTC